>CAJNSZ010000077.1:181885-321839 GCA_905329745.1 Rotaria sp. Silwood2 | reverse complement strand
CCCCCCCCTTGAAAAATTTCTGCGTACGCCACTGCCTATTAACAACTTGAAAATAAGAAAATTCTATCTAAAACTTTACTGATGAATGAATAATTTACGTTGTACTATTTTGTTGTTCAAACGAAATAACATACAAAAGTAGGAACGATAAATTCATTTTGTAAAAGTTTCGATTTAGAAAAAAAAAGTAAACGATTTGAATATGGTGGCATGTGAGAATATGGGAGATTATTTCCAATTTTAACTAATAACCTTTTAATAATTAGAGAGTGGAAAAGTTTATTATATTCATCATGCATAGTAGTTAAGAATATGTTAATATTGAATATATATTAAATACAGCTAGCCAAACATAGATTTTCATTGACTGAGTTTTGACTGTATTATAGGTTCCTTCGACAGATACTTTTCGACAATACAATTTAGTAATCAAGTTCATGTTTAGAATAGTAGTACACTTGATTAAAGTAAAATAGCATACCAATAACTGTTAGCATACTATGATAGTTTTATATCAATTCAAAGAGTGAAATTTAATGGAAAGATTCAAACTCATTGGAGAACAATTATTTAAATAGTTCAATTGAAAAACATAGGAGTTGTTAGTCTACTTTTCATTATAGGGTCTCATAGTGCACGAGTTTCAAGTGTTGTTATTCAATATCATACGTTAAAGATTTATTTCTAATTCTTTGCTACAATCTTCAATCATGGTAAGCAAACTGATAATTGCGAATACATGTTCATTTTCATTGACCTCAATTTCTATCATGATTATGACTACTGTAATTGTTAATAAATATATATTTATAAAGTTAAAAATGATTTATACGAAAATTAACGACATTGTAAGAAAGATTACTTGTGAAAGCAAAGCGGTTTTTCGATAGAAATTGTCAAATTCGAAGTGCACTATTTTATTAATTTTATAAATATACTTTATTCTGATTCAACATCATAATCTGACTAAAAAAATATTATTTGTTTAGATTTACAGTTAATAAGGCTTAAAAATATCCTGTCCTATATGGATAATTCCAACATGCGTCATAGCATTTATTAGTGAATGTTCTTGTTAAACTCTCTAGACTTTTTTTAATAAGAGATAGAAATAAGTGTCTTCTGTCGTTAGAATCTCCGTGCAGATCTTAAGGTACAAAAGCACATGTTTAATTGGTTTTCGATTCTGTTTCATTGTTGAGAATATTTTATTTTTTTCCTATTTAGTAGCAAAGTAAGAGAAATGAATGGAAAATGCGCTCGTGTTTAATGATTTTTTATTACCGCGCTTCAGTTAAAAAGTGAAATATATAGCATATTCGAGATCAACGTGAAAAACTACATCGAGTCATGTATGTTTTAAGAAATTGGTTCTGCTACGCAAAGCCAATCCTTTGAAGGCGTAAATGTAAAATTTTATAAAAATAGGCCTAAGGAGAACCATGAGCGTATTTTCCATGGAAAATATTTCTTTTATCAAAACGTTTATGAGCCGATGTAGTTTGTGGCACTAATTCCTAATATGCTATCAATTGTTTTCTAACTGAACCGTAGCAATAAAAGCTGCTAGATACGAGCGCATTTTTCATTCATTTATCTACGTTTAACAGTAAATAGAAACAAATTAAATGTTTGTAGCAATAAAACAAAGTATAAACAAAAACTGAATAAATAAATGTAGAGTTCTCAATTTGAAGATCCCAATGAGATAAAACACTTGCTACTATCTTTTGTTTAAAAGAATCTAGAGAGGTTAACATAAATACTCACTAATACGTGCTATTAGACATGTTCGAGTTATCTACATTAGAGAGGATATTTTTAAATCTTATTAGCGCTGAATCTAAACAAATAACATTTTATTACTTACTTTTTTTCTGTTGAATCAGAATAAAGTATTGTCATCAGGTTCTATCAAATCATATACAAATAAACAAGATAAAAAAAAACTTCACTCGAAAATTTTGCATTCCTCTCGTCTCAGTTGATGTCTGTTCAAGGACACAAATGCTATAGTAAATGAGTTAATTGTGAATACAATTCAATTTTATAATTACGTATTCAACAACAAATGTTTATCTCACTGATCGACGCCAAAACACATAACGTAACTCCCATAAGGAGGATGTTTTTGATATTTTTTGACATGACACAGTAAGAAACTACCCTGAATATGAAGTTTTCATTGATTAGCTGTATATAGAATTTTCTATCGTTGGCTGCAAAGTAATTTTCTGCTTACTGATTCAGTTAAATAATTGAATACGCTTTAATCAATGTTGTTTATATTTAAATTTTCATAAACATCGTTATTCATGTTTATAAGAAATAGGAATAAATATTCATTATACCAATAAGCTTGATTGCTTTCAACTACGTTATTTTTTGATCGCTTTATCTTCTTTCCTGATGTCAGTTTCTTTAAAGTCTGAAATCAAAATAAGATAGATGCGCTGTAAAACTACGTCGCTATGCATAAAATGCAATGCATCGTAGATCGCAAAAAAGAGAAATATCACACCATGTAGAATCGCACATGAAAGAATAAGATTCTAGGCATAAAAAAATGATTCTTATATCTCAAAATGTAAATCCTTTTTTACGTAGTAATTTTCACTAGCCAGTCGATTCTTGAAATTAAAAAACAGATTTACTTGAATGATGATAATCTGCTATATGTCTGTCGAAAGCTGCAGTAAGATGATACTATTTTATAATCTAATCATAAGATAATCATGGATTTCTAACAAAAAACATCGATTCATAAAGTGACTTAAAAGGAATAAGATTTATTTATGAAAGGTTCATGAACATCTTTTGCTCATCCACCTGAGAAGTACTCAAAAGAAAGATTTTTATTAGCTTAAAGCTAAAGTAGAATATTATTTTGAGTTGCACACGATTCCTATTTTGAATTGAAAGAGTGAAAAAAAAATGATCTCATGATGCAACTTGGTTTGTTTCATCCTATCCTAATGAGGTATCTTACTAACGAGAAAAGTACCACAACTGATTCTGAGCTTTTCACTACTCTATTTTCCTATAAGTAGGTTACAGTAAGATTAAGAAAATCTTAAAAGCATTCATACTTATGGCTCTTTGTTTTCGAGATACATCTAATTTTATGACGAAAAATTGACATTGGTTCTATTTTATTTTTTTCAAATAATTGTTCATATATTATCAAAATAAGTTCACACTAAAACTATATTAAACGAAGAATTTTTATCCGACTGTTTGAATGACTTAACTTTTAAATATTTATCTAGACTAACTTATGAGGTTGAAATTTTGTAATCAGGAAGAACTTAGTGTCTATCAATGTCTTTAATGGATCAAATCAATACAAAGATGCAATACTTATGTTAGATATGAAGAAAAGATAGCTGAACGATAACAAAAGTTCATGTAGAAGTGTCGAAAAAGGAATTCTTTTCGATTGTATAAACAGCAGATAAAATTGCGAAGTTCAAAACTACTTTTCGTTGTATAGAAATGAATCGAAAGAGAAATTAACTTTGAAAACCGTGAACATTGATAGAATAAGTCTCTAGATAAATTTAATAATATTGTTTTGATCAAATATTTTAGTTAAGATCGCAATAGTATTGTGAAGACAAGATATAAATGATAACTTACCACTTTTTTCTTGATATGATGAATCATATCCTGAGAGTGAAGAGCCATAAACACGAACTTCTTTAAGACTTTTTTATCTCACTGAGATCTACTTATTTTGACAACATGACCTCGAGAGCTCGAAATCCGTTTGAAATACTTCTCTCGTAAGCAATGTAGTTTTTATAATAATTGTGCCAATAATCATGGCACGAAATCACTTCATCGTTTGTCTAATGGTAGATGTGAGTTATGGGTCAAAATGAAGACGACACTCACGCACACTCCGACGAATTTCATTTGATTACAGTTTAATTCACATTCATTTTGCTACTTTTTAAACTATCAGAGTATTAATGATACTTCTCTTGAACAATTATATTTCACTGTCTTATTAAAGTCATGAATACAGAAAATAGGTTAGAGAAAGAATAGTTGACATTAATCGATTATGAGGTGTGGGCGTGGTTCGTATCTTCAGACACACACCCATATGCATACCCATGTCCACACCCTCATATATGATAACTAGTCTTTTTCAACAAAACCATTTTTTTTTACAACGAAAATCAACAATACATTACAATAGGACTGAAGGCAAAACATCCATGAGTTATTGATAAATGATTAGAGATTGGTCAAATCTGTGAACGATCATTTGTACCATAGTAACATGATTTTGATTCATTTCTGCTTTTTGTAAAAATGCTCCTTGATTCAGAGCATTTTTAATCAGGTGAGCAAAGCAAAGGGACGCTTGAATGTAGCCAGATTGATATATCATGTATTTGAACATGACGTCAGCAAACATATTTTGAATGGTGAATATTTGAATGGAATCAGAGAGAAGACTACCACCTAAAGAGAGGATAGATTGATTCAAAGTCATTGATACATTAAACTTGATCTCAATATTTTTCTGATCGAATTACAAAAGATTGCGCTGTAGTACCGAAGCTCAACATAGAAAACTCTCGCCTTGTCATTCTCAGTCTTTGTACTTCATTGATGAGAAAGTGAATTATATTCGCTAGAGCGAAGGATACCTGTTCGTTGCCAATCGTTATCACTAGTCTGTTGAACCGTGTCGGACGAAGTTGAAAAGCTCATGACGAGTAGAAATAATTTCGATACTATTCGATCGGGAATGCCCAATTCAATGGCTTTCAACATGAGGGTCATCAGTGACACACCATATTCTGCAATGCCTACGCTTCGATTCGTGGGATCATCGTGAAATTTGCCTTCTTGGCATATGTGTGCACCATTCAGTGCTCCCATGTGATGAATATTCCGCTGAACGAGATTTCGACGATCAGTCCACGGTAACGCAGCAAACTGAGGTACCGCTTCTACGAATGACCAGACCGACGAGAAGAACAAATTCATGGTGACCATCAGACTATTAGCAGCAACCTTGAAACGATGTTTGGGTGGACAAGTTGAGTAGAGATCCATAGTTTGTTGAATTTGTGGAATCGGACAATGAACATCATAACAATGAAGAACATTGGACAAGAGCGACCATTGCTCGAAGTTCAACAATGATTGATCATTGCACAGAAGATTCAATGGTTGAATGCTCGCTGAACTGAGAACCTACATGAAAAAAAAAGAATTATTCAAGTGAGTGAGAGATTCGTTCTTCTGTATACAGACCTTATTTTGTAATTGAGTGCTGCTATTGACATGTTGCTGATGCTTATGTCGCGAGCTATGTGATGATCGAAAAAGATCTTTGTTCATTCCGACGGCTAAACACTTTTTCATTCGACAATATCGACAGCCTCGTCGACTACGTGAATTTACATCGCATTGTCCGTCAAATTTACATTGATAAGTACTCTGTCGATCAGGAATAGAGAGATATTTTGTGTGGTAAAAAATAAAATCATGACTTACCAAGTCCAAATGAGCATTACGACGAAAGAACATTTTACAAGGAAAGCAGCAGACGGCGTCATAATTAGTCGAAGCTTCATTCGAGTCACAAACTTGACAGACACGGGACAACTTTGTTTTTGGAAAAGATTGGTCAAGCTCACTGCACATAACCATCGATAGACCGAATCTAAACAAGATCAACGTAATTCAAAACTCTTTTTATGTTAATCTTTATTCTTTCGTCGCACATGTCTGCTTCTACGTGATGAAAAGACACACATACAAATGTATCTCTCGCAAATGTTATGTGGTTCTTTTTACTTTCTTCTTTCTCTTCAGATTTTTTCTTGTTTTTTTCTTTCTGCCGTCAGGGAATACGGCGAGAACGGTTCTCTTCAAGCATCTTTCATGACTACAAGAACAAAACAAAAAGCCTATGTGTTTAAGTATTTTTTTTTTTTAATGATGAATTATTTTCTCTATGAAATAATGAGGGAATATCTTCGAAGCCTTAAGAGTTCTCTCTTTCTTTCTTTACTCAAAAAGAAAATTGAGTTATAGAAGAATCTAATTGTCAAACAAAGGGAACGAAAAAGACACATACTAAATTTCGTCTGTCTAATCTATTTGATGAACCGATTTATGGTGAAATTTTCTATTGATGCGTGCAAGATCATTGACAACGAGTTCGAGCGGTATTAATTTAGAAGATATAATGTGGAATAGGACTAAGCGAACCTTTAGAGTAACTTGAATGAGTAACAAGAACATTGATGTTTACGCTTGAACTCTTTCTCTATTCCAAAACTAAAAAGACTTGGTTCTCAGGTCATTACTAGTGTGCTGTCAGCATGCATTGCTTTGCGAAGTATGCAATTCTTGATCGATTTGCTACGATGGAAAGGAAAAAAGTGTATTCATGAATAATTGCATTCCATATGGCATTCTACATTTTGTGCTGATGAAATCGACTCAAACTCATCCTTTTCAGATGAAGTAGTTTTCATCACATACTCAGATAGTCTCTATCTTCAATGAGATGGGATGAATCGAATGAGTGATTTATCTTGACTTCGACCCATGTAACTGAAAAATATTTGCAAAACAAAGGTCAAGTATGAATTTAACGTGAGTATTAAGCAAAATGAATTGTAAAATACAACATTCAGGAATATAGATATCCATTATATCGATAGAGTTAATTCGGTTGCACTGCGCTCGTTTTCCACTTGTTCTCATAGCTTTAAGCTCTCTTTCAACTCAGAGAAGCTCAAACAAAAAATAGAAACGACTATTGTTTATTATGATAGAGTCTAATTTATAAGGCATGTATTGAAAAAATATGGCGTCTTTCATCAACATCCCTGAATCATCATAGATAAATAAATTTCATTGTCCAGCATTGATGCCTTTTTTGACCAACCATAAAGTGATGTCGCTGTTCGTCTGCTATTTTTGAAGATAGTTGAAATTTGTTGGTACTTCTTTCGACTTTGAACTATTTCTCTCATTTGATGCAACGAAAATATTTGACGAATATTGAGAAAGCAGCTATGATTGATGACAAACATAATGATAGAGGTCACTCGTCATTGAACACGTCGTCTTACAAGGACTTGTTTTTATCTTCAGTGTTTTCAATCAGTCACGCGAGACACCAAAGAAAAGTTCTGATGTTGATTAGTGTACACATCTTTTTCTCTCTTCTCATCAAATATGCTGTATCAAGCCCTTATCATTCATTCAAATTAAGTCAACTGTTTGAGAGCTATTGAATCACGCTTCTCTTCAAGGAAAGAATCGAGTCAATGAGCAGCATCACTTAATACAAGATAACACTCGTGCTCATGTGTACTGAGAACGAAAGAAAAATTGTAAGAATCTCAATAACTCGTCTGGCATCGAAATTCATCATCGTTGTTCTCAAACGAATATCTTAACATTAATGATACATTGTGAACAAATACAAAATAATAATCTTGGAAGATAGGCGTATTGATAATATTTGCAATATTTTATTTGTTATCAAGAAAAAAAAACGATAAAAAAACGGCTCTCCTACTACCTGACATTTTGCTTGATTAGTTCCCATCTTCGCGATCCAAATAATTGCAAAAACAGAGCTCCAGCAAAATCCAAAAATCCAATGTATTATTTCCAGGACGTACAGAAGAGGAGGTCGGGGGAGTCAAGCTTCCTCTCCGATGAGCAAAAATTAACTCGCATATTTGATTAATTGCTTCATACCCATAAAATAGTTCGCGTAGAAGTAACATCACGCTTGTCACATTCTAAGCGGTTCAGAAAAAAAATGAGCACCTTGCATGTACTGAGTAATGCCGAAAATAAAAATCTCGAAAAGTTTGAAGATGGCAAGGGTAAAATTTTAGTACAGTTGATGTTGTGAAAATAGTCGAATGAAAATTGGCCGACCTAACAGTTAATCAAAGAGCATGAGACGTGGCTTTTAATCACAATAAAGAGGGTGTGTTTCCATCTTTGGTTTAGCAACACCTACACTCATCCCACACATGCTTAAAATTCAATTAATAGAACATTTCTTTCTTGAACATTCAATCTAATACTATATATTTCTTTACTATACAAGCAACTAACTATCTAATATACATCTTAATCATCAATAAGCCATGGCAATTTTCTATACTAAAAATAATATGAATGATTGTTCTTTCATTATCGAACCTATTTATTGATCATTTCAAAAACTCCCGATGCAGAAAACAAATAAGAAGTTAGATAATTATTTTTATAAAATGAACAAATCAATGTATTTTCTTCCTATTTTATTTAATCAAAACCACATGATTAGTCCACAACCATCTTCGTCAACAATAACATACGCTTCTTTCCTTTGCTCGAATGCAAGAATACGTTGTCGCAGTTTTTCAATGAATAAAGAATGTTCCGTATATATCAAGTCGACACCAAAACCATTATGATTGTAACGACGTCGAAAACAAAAGGCGAAGTTGGAGATCATTGGTGTTATATCTGTAATAATCTGTAAGCTTGTATCATCTGGTGGAATACGCATATCATATAAAAGCACATGTAGAGAGTGCAACTGTAGTAAAATCGAGAGGCAATGTAAAGCAGTCCAATCACCTTTTGCAAAAGGAAGACAATCATAAAGAAGAGTAATCTGAACAAACCGAATATTTGATGAAAATGAACCACTATTCAACGAATCAAGACTGTCTATAAGAATAGGATGAGTGACACTGGGTAGATTTACAGATATTTCTCTGTCGCATCGTAATAGATGGAGTTCAGTGATTTGATTCGAAGACACAATATGAGAGAAGAAAGGGATAGACGATTGAAGATTGTGTGACATAGTCAATTTAACAAGACGTGAATGAAGAATTTTATCAGGTGACGAGAACGTAAACGATTGTAAATCATTGATACATCTATCTAGAGGACATAATTCGGGAAATTCATTGAAAATACATGGCAAAGTGTAGAATAGATGTTGTTGAGTTTTTGGTTTATTGATCTAAAAAGAACGATTATTTACTAGGTCAGTCTACTATTCGAGGAATGTGTAACGGTTATACAAATCAAAACTTACATAACATTGACCTGAAGTTTGGAACAGTTGATTATTAGGCAGACATTCACAAGCAAATGTTGCACTACCTATTGGGCGAGGATGAGTTTGACTGCCACAAGGTACACATTCACTTAATTTCATATGTGATCCACCATCATTAATAATGAATGCATAATGAACAGCAACATTACGATGATCATTGAAGAGGGCTGAGTGTCGCATTCGATCCAGATCATCACTATTAATCACAATGGCGAAATTCATTAGTTGTAAAATAGGCATAACACGAGCAGAAGTTATTCTATCAATAAGTGTCCATTCTTCATCAAAATACCAGTAAAACGATTTGGCAAACGTAAACGTACGTAACACTTCCATTCGAGGCCACAAATCTTTAACACGTACGCTCCTAAATGATTGAGCGACTGCAGTACCCATGCATACATGTAATTGTTTTAGGGAACGTGACAACGGTTGCGTAAGCATCAGACACAATAGGTCGCATAATGTTACCAATGTAATACGCAGATACGTCAAATGATGTTGTGACATTTTGTATGCCAAGTATGTACAAAAAATGATTCTTCCATTCCAAAATCAACCGAACGAAGTCCAAGTAAATGATAAAGAATTTGACTGGCGAATTCATATAAATTCCATGTAGGATAACATGTTTCTTTCGTTATACCATGCTGAATGAAACGAATGTTAGATAAACCGATACAAAAATAAGAATTCAGAATTGAACTCATTTCCTCATCATCCTAGTCTATAGAATGAAAACACTCTTAATTTAAGACATGAAACATTCAGTGTTTTGACAGGCACAAAAAAAAACTAGCTTCTCCTATGATTGCTTAGTTGTTATAGTACGCAAACGCCTTCGCAAGAGAACTGAAGTAAAAATACAAAACTATGACTATTTTGTTAGAGAACGTACAATAAACTATATTTGCACCATACTTGTTCGTGATTCGACAGCATAAAAATGAATGAACGTAACGTAGTTTGTTACTAAGAAGAATGCTTCTCTTTTCAATGTTTCTTACTTGTGCAAACAGCTACACCCCAAGGAGTATTTTCATTATAAAAGACAGCTATTTCGATTAGGAAGGAGTGTCGAGGGGTTTTCTTTCAAAAATTTCTAACTTACTGAGGAATTTTTGTTAGAGCCTCGCAGGAAATCCTGTCAGAAAAAAAAGATCTTAGCAAACTCTGATCTCCTTCGGACATAGACTTTTACGACTATACTTTCTGTCAGTTAGTAAATCCTAAATAATCGATGACAATAGCATCTTTAGTGTGATTTCCTTCCGAAACTCGACCGCAGAGAATTGTTGCCAGAAAATTTTACACTTTCTGCAGAATTCTTAGACTCTGTACCATAAAAATAATCGAAGATTCTAGAAACAGAAGAGAAAGCGGATGGAAAGAGAGGACTTATTTCGAACAATATAAATATAATCTCTGTTTCATCATATTTCCTATTAGTGTCGCCAAGACAAATTGTGACTAGAGCTTAATAAAATGTCAGTTACTATACAAACAGTTATATGTTTAGGTGATCATAACTATAAATAATTAAATTTTTGATGAATGCCACATTAGATTAATTTATTTCTTGACATCATGCAAAATAAAATCCAAGACTGAGCTGAAAATATCTTTCAAAGAAATAGATTTTCGTTGATATTTTTCTACAGCATAAATTAAGAAAAGTACTGTAAAGGTAATTTACTATATATCCATACATTCAATGAATTCTTCTAAGTACCATTCCATTACAGCTGATATCATTTGGAACTATAGTAACTCAATGTCTTATCCAACCAGCATGGGAGATGAAGGAACGACATCCGTCCGAAGATCGGGTTGATACTCTCAGTTTCTTTTATGTTTGTATCATTCGCTATGTGGCTCCGCTCCCAAAACTACGTATTCGCCTTTTGGAAAATTTAAATTGCCTCATCGGAAAGAGAATATCTAGCAAACGTACTGAACTTACTGTAAGAAAATATCCGCTTGATTGAACACTAAGATGAGTTAATGAATTGGCATGTCGTTGTGCAAAATTGAAAATCTCAATCAAGTCTCGTGAGTACTTTACTTTTAACGTTCTTAAAACTAGTAAATGAGGCCAAAATCTCAGTTGAAGAGAGGATCCATAGCATTCAACAACAAGTGATTGTATATCAGTCAATCGAAGTAAAGATAAAAATGTTTGGAATCGATGGTATTGAATAGATGATGAATTAACATGACGATAGAAGCCTCGTTCAATTAATATTGGTGTTAGTCGACTATTGAGACTACTGAAAGACCATAAGGCATCAACAGTAGATAGATAAGAAAATACTTCGATCAATGATAGATCATCCAAATCATTAAAAGAAGTGAGCATTGTTGTGAAATGAATGAAAAGGATGTAAAATATGTCCTTTTTATTTTATCGTTCATATAAGGTTATCAAGCGGACGATCGTTTTGTTTTAATTTTCTCTTCATTATGCGTGACGCCGGCGGGTACATTTCGTCAATGTACTCATTCTTCGTATGAAAAAAAAGTATAAACGATAATAGACTCTTGTGTATGACTCATTTCCAGAAGAGATACAGTTTTTAAAAAGAAAATTTATAAATATAACACGTATACTTTAAAGAGAAAAAATTCTACTTCAACTGAATTTGATTGTTAGAAAAATGCAACATATTTTAAAACATCTAGAATTGACTCAGAAAATTATTAAATTTTGTGATAATTTCAATCGCCATTTCAATTATGAAATAGTCTCATTACATAGAGTCTTCCTAATATCAGAGAAGGCTGTGGCACAAATCTTCCGAAAATAAATAAATCAATAGTCTATAAATTTCTAGAATTTGGAAAAAATACAACTCAGATAGTCTACTCAAAATGAGCAAATGATGTAATCTAAATCTTGTACAAATCAGTGGAAGAAATAGTCCTAATTTTCTCAAACTCGAACGAAGCTCATCATAAGCTTTATTCACAATCAGAGAAACCTCTCCTGAAAATTTTTAAAGACAGGTGAGGCACCTTTGTCAAATCCTTGGTCGTAGCATCCCTTTGTACATATACACATAGAAACTCTTATACTCGGAATTTGTATATCATCGAGATCTTTCATTTTATTGTTCTTCATTTGTTATAAATCTGTTTGAGTGTAGATTCCTCGTCGATCACTGATTTATTTGCTTCATTTTTTTTCCTAATTGAACTCTTCCAAACATAATATTCGTAACTAACTTAAATATGGATATCAACAAACGATCGTTAACGACAATGTCTACATTGAATGCTCAAGAATCACGTGAAACATCAAATCATTTCGATGAGCAAATGCAAATAAGTTTAACATTAAGTATTTTTACACTTGATTATAAAAGGTAAGTCTATCATTTTCATATAGTAATAAATATTATTTAATTGTTTTTAAACATGAAGATCTGGAACAAATGTTAGACAGTAATAAAGATAATTTAAAATTAGAAGCTATGTGTCGAATTATTGGTTTGTGACAAAAGTCATCAATCTTTATACAAAGGAAAATTCTTTTTTCTATTCAATTATTTAGATAATTGCCAAAGGTAAAGATTGCTGCTGATTGTTAAAAATGTAGTTTCAAAAAATAGAGAAGTTAAAAAATTAGTTTATATCTATTTAATGCGTTATGCTAAAGTGGCAGAAGATTTTGGTTTACTTTCAATGTCAACGAGCATTACAAGTAAAACAAGAATATCTCTATGATTCTTTTGTATTATTTCTCTATGTTCGGATCTTAATCAATTGATTCGTGCAAGTGCATTACGTGTATTATTTAGTATTCATGTTCCAACAATAGTAACAATAATGATGTTAGCTATTCGTGATGCTGTTAGTAATATGTCAGCTTATGTTCGAAAAATAGCTGCAAATGCAATAGCAACTCTTTATGCGTAAATTATTGCACTGTTTCTTTTTTCGAACGATATTAATTTTGTTTTTATATTTAATTTAGATCCAGCATTGAAAGGTGAATTGATTTTAATTATTGCTAATTTATTTGGTGATAAAACAATTGTAAAAAAAAGATAATTTTGTTCCTTCGTTTTTTGGATTTATTATTTTGTTTCAAGGAGTTAATGATAATGCTGTAAAAGCTTTGGAACATATATGTCCAAAACAAATTGATTTAATACGTAAAAATCATCGACGTTTATGTAATCTTCTGGTGGATATTGATGAATGGAAATAAGTTATAGTTGTAATTGTTTTAACAAGATATGCACGTTCACAATCTATTGATCCAAATAAGGTTTTAATAAAATATATGAGAGAAATATTTGTTTTTTTTTATTTTTGATTTTATAGACATTTGAAGATATAAGATGAAATGTTTTTATGAAAATGAATCAAACCAAAATATTAATGAAGATGAAGATTCATTAGATAAACGAACATATATAATGGATAGTGATCATCGATTATTGTTACGATGTACTAAAGCATTACTCAAGGGGGATACACGATACTTCATACTTCATGTACTTTAATATACTTTAACATACGTTAATGTTATTCGAGTTGCTTCGATGCACTTTCTTTTAGTTTTGTATTTTTTCAGTTAATTCGACGAAAAAGCGACATAACGATTGTTCTCGTTATTTATCTTTCGTTCGATTTTCTTTATAGGTCTAATTCAAAGACAAAAGTATTGTTAGAGAAAAAAAACGTGTCTACCTTATATTTGATTATATCACTGATATACTATTTTTATTTTCGTCAAATTTATTCACTTTTGAAGAAAAACGAAGAAAGATACCGCTTTTTTTTCTTGTTTATTATAGACATACGACAGTATCTTTTGTGTTGAATACTAATTATTCTATAACTATATATATATATTGTCATCTTTTTATCTTATAGAAATTTTTAAAGTGGTAAAATAGTTTTTTCAAAAAGTACTGTTCTAGTGATAAACAATCTAAAAACTAATTTTCATGACACTAACAAAATTTTATTGTTGGGGAATCTGGATATCAGGGCGCCTTCATTGCACTCGATTTATTTTCATAATGCATAAGTGCAAAGCAAAACATAAATATATAGGCTGATAGAAAACTCCACGTGCTTTCAGAATAACGGATGATATAAAAATTTCTGCACAAAGTTTCGTTCATTTTTTATCAATTAAAGCATATGTGAATAAATTCGAAAGTACTTATACGTAATCTATATCGAAAACTCTTTCTAACTGTATGTTCAGAATAAGTTTCTTCATGTCTTATCTTTCCATAGGGTGCATATCTTTAAACATTACTAGAATGTGGTTTGTAAAAGAAAGCGAATACCAAAGAAAGTACTGATCCCACAGTTTGTTAGGACTTCTTTTGGTTCATTCCATGAAATGGTGTTTATCTTTTCTGCATCAGACTACCGTCTTTATTTTCAACAAATCATATTAAAAATACTATGGAATTCTTTTTGAGATAATATTGAGAGAACTCACTATCGGATCTCTAGCCATCTTCAGATTAATGTTAGTATTGTTTTACTTGCTCTTCAACTTTGTCATATCTAGTCACTGGCTCAGACATACTCATAGAGCGAGTACTTCGGGCCATTTGTAGCCATCGTTTCAACTAGTTTTATCAAAAATGGCGCCATTCGAGTCTCAAAAAACTGTATTGGCTCATCATCATTTTCACATTCAGATTTGACGTCTTTTCTTACATTGTTGTTTGTTAAATTGTCGATCACACCACCCAACGTAATACCGTATGGTTTTTCATTAAGTTTGTAGCGAATCGAACAGCGTATCTAACCGAAAAATGAGCACCACCATACTATCGATCCCTTTGAATAATATAAAAAAATATTGGAAGATATATTTTTTCCGTGCCAACTACTCTAAGCTGTTTTGATAGGCCACATTTTAGTCCTGTTAAAGATCTGCTCTCTACTGAAAGGCAAGATATGATAAAACGTTTTTGAGCATACNGGCTTCATAACAGGGATATCACGTTCTACTCATAAAGCATACAAGTCTCATATAGAAAGATAGACCAAGCCTACAGGTAGTTGTCCTACAAAGACAATTGTTAATCTCAGAACGAGTTTTTTTATACGAAAGAATAATAATATTCTAGGACCTAAAAGATGATCCGAGGCTCCAGAGAATCCTAAACCTTCTTTGAATTTCCGTTTCCGGAGCGATGCGCAAAAAACATCACATCCGACAGGAAAATATCCAAATTTTTCTAATGATTTTCGATCGTTTCCTGCTTGGAAGAAAAGAAAATTGATCGGAAGTCATCGAAAAAATTCTGGAACTTTTCGGTGTTGTTCTTCCTGAAAGAAAAAGCTTCGTAGATAACTCGGTTCGATCTAACTCGAAATAAAATGAAATGATAACTGATCGAGAAAAATTTGAAAACATGTAAATTATTTTCACTTCTTACCAGGAAACCATTCAAAGAGATTTAAATATTTTTAAAGTTATAGTTTGTTTATAAGTAAGAAATTTCTAGAACAGACAATCTTAAGAGTTTACAAGTCTATGTTGCAATTTGGATGAAATATAAAATTTTTATTGAAATTTTCTTGGAGTATTATATAGTTCTTTTACCACATAAATAAGATATATGATAGAAATATATTGTATGATGTATAATGATGACAATATTTACTATCGCTGTTAAAACCATTCTAAAGTTTCACTAAAGCTCGGTAGAATAGGAATCATAAAAGACACAATGGTCACTAGGGTGACTAAACGAGAGTGCAACTGATCGATATATCTGAGACACTAATATTCTATCCCAATAGTTATTGCATCAGTGGCTCTTTTCGAATCACTGTAGGAAATGAAGGATGAAATATGAATTCGAACTTCTGTTGTCTAAGAACTTCCAAACTCGTCACTATTTCCAGTAGTTTTTTCTAATGAACACAACAAAATACTATGTATTTATTGTAGGCAATGGTTATGTTGGCTTATCTCTGTCAACACAATCTCATATTCAATTAATATCTGATCCTGGTACTCCTTTTATTTCTAGTGGCTATTCTCCTATTATTAAAATCTCATCTAAAGCATGGGAAGATTCAAGTTCAACAATTATTCAAATGAATCAAGGTCTTGTAAAACGTTTACAATGTTTTAAAATAAGTGAAGAACGTTCAGCATATGTAACTCATATGTTATATGCACATCGACGTCGTCCATCATTAATTATTCAAGATATTGATATTATAAATCCAAGTGATCAAACATTAGATCTTGATTTTCAACAAAAAATACAAACATCAGGAAATGATATCAAACAACTTGATACACAAGAATTTTCAATTGATCCATCCAAAGATACATATCTAATGACAACATATCAAATGAAAGCTCGACAACATAATTCAATTATTTTTGTTATCATAACTAATAAAATAAACCCAAGTACTCATATTAAACCTGATCGGTACTTTTTAAATTAAATTAAATTTTATCTTTTGTTTTCGGTTTTTTGTTTTGTTTTAGTCAAAGTAAACAAACAATTTTAACTGTAGTTAAATATTCACCATTGATTCAGTTGGATTCGTTACTTAATAAAACATATTCTACACAATGGCAAAATACTTTACAAAAACAAGCAAAAGATGATCTATCGGAAGCATTATCAATATCATTTAACAAATTATTAAAAGAACATATAGATACATGGTCATCAATATGGCAAAGTGGATTTTCAATAAGTCGTTCATTAGCACCATCAGTTATGAATGGTGATATTATTAATCGAACAATTTATTATGTTTTATGTTCAACATCTTCACCTCTTTATGACTTAAATTTAAGTGAAACAAAAAAGAATGAATTTAGTCAAAGTCTTTTTCAAATTGATCGATGTTATGAAAGTCATTCAACATTGTAAGTTAATGTTTTGAAAGAATTTCATTCTGTTTCGATTGATTATTCCATTAATAAAATGATCGTAACACTTAGCACAAATTACTGATGAGATCAGAAGTTTTGAAAAAGTGATTTCTTTTCTTTTTTTTGGAAATTATTATTAAGTATAAATAATATTTTTGAATCGATGATTGTTGTTCCCACAACTCTTGTTTCTTATTAGCAAGAAATAGAAATCTTATTGATTACAAGTACAATAGATAAAGGAATTAACGATAAAATCCTCATATTTAAGACATTTATAGTGTAGGTTTTAATATTTTCATTGAAACTGTTTTGAAATTTAAAAAAGTAGGTTAGTTGATTTATTTATAAAATATTCTTTTGATAATTATAAAAACAATTTCTTCTAGAACTCATATAGAAGTCTCTTTTACAACTAAGAACATTGTTCTTGATTACCAACAATTGACAGATGTAGTTCCTTGTTGTTTGGTGTATCACATGATACTTTCCTTTTCAATGATCTATTCCTTTCTTTTTATTGGAACTTAGTGAAAGTGATGTTGATTTATTAGTTTGTTCTACTTGAATAAATGTTGTTGTAATCGATAATAGAAAAACCAAACTAGGTCAAATTAGAATCAGTTGGAGTTTTGATTGGTAGTTTGCCATTAACTAGATCGATTCTATGCTGCTACAACTGTTTATTATTTGATTGAGACTGATTTCATCCAATTATAAATATGTTTCGGTTTTTAGTAAAATTTCTAAAGTAATGTACTGTTGATCTCCCATAAACTCATCAGATTTACTACATAATTGACTTTTTTAGTGTTATGAGTTTTAGTTGAATACATCTACCGAAATGTCATAGTGAAAACTGCATCTCAATATTATTTCGCGTTTATTAGTTATTTACAAAAATTAAGATATTTTTATTCATCATAGATGTATGGACAGTTGATAATGGATAATTAAAAGATAAATCGACAGTGTTCTTTAGAAACTGTTAATACGCTTTGACAGAATTCTCATAGTAATGAGTTTAACTATACGTTGTTTAAAATTCCTTTTGCATTTTCACGTACCGGATTAACCAGTATATGAATAATTCCTATGTCCAATAAGATCGCTTGGAACGAAAATTTCGCCAATAGGAAGCTTCACACCCTAGTTCTTAGTTAAGTGAAACTTGAATTTCATCAAATTTTAAGTTAGACTTCTGCGTTGAATTATCTAAACATTCTCATGAAGAAAGAAAAATAAAATATCAAGACATTATTTCTTTGTTATAGAATTGGTGGTCAATTATGGCGATCACCAGGTGATGATTTAGCTGTCTACCAATTATCTAATCTTTGGCGTTCAACATTATTAAAACAAGGTTGTTCGACTTTAATGCTTAGTGGTATGTTCTTATCAAATTTCTTTTTTATTTAAATAATTTTATTTTTGTATAATAGGTGTTAATGGTATTCTTCAATCAATGTTACTTTCAATTGGTGGTATACGTTTTCGTAATCATCATCTTGAAATGAATTTAGATCCAAATGAACTTCATCGTGATATGTTTTTTCGTTTAATTCATTTTGGTAAACAATATTTATTAAATATAAGTATTACAGTTGGACATGATAATCGTGCTATTATTGAAGTATCAATTGATAATGACAATGGTCAAGCATATGCATGTGATGCTGGTTGTTTAGATACACCAAAAAAACTTAGGTTTGTTTGAAATGATAATTTTTAATATAAATAATTCATTAGAATATTTATTTATTCTATATAGTACAAAATTTGTTCAATTTCCTGTTAAAATGACAAGTCCATCAACTGCAATACTTTATGTTACTGAAGATTTTGAATATATGACACAATTACAGCATACATTACATATAAAAAAAATTGAAATAGGTATATGAATTCTTCTAGCTTAAAAGTCAACTATAAGGTTTTGAGTACATAAAGAAATAAATTTAGCCAAAAACTATCGGAAAATTTATTATTGTCTCGTTTTTTCGTTTGATTTATTCTTTTTTTTTAATTTATTTAGCACCTCCTCATGCACATGACATTCTTGCTTTACATCGACATGGTCATAAACTTGGTGGTTTGCCAGTCATTTTTTGGATAGCATTAGCATTCTTAATAATTATATTTCATTTATTTTTACTTAAAATTGTTCTCAATGAAATGGGATTTTTTAAACCTACGATATCAACATATACAAGACCACGTGTTCATTAGACATTGAATGCTAGTCTGTTTGTTTTTACTGAACATTCGCATTTGTAATTAAGAGTTTTCTTTTTTTTTATATTAGTTCTGGATAAAGGATCTTTTTTTTTTGTTTTGTTTTCTATACAACGAGAGAAGGAATAAAGCACTACTTTTCTCATTACTAATCTGGATTATTGAATTATTACTATAGTATTGATTGTAGTAGTTCAATTAGGAGATACCGATCAATTGAATTAAACTTATATATGGTCAGTATTGAACACTAAATCGTTCAAGCACAGAAGAACTGATTTTTATTCATGTTGTTTTACCAAGGATACTGAATGAAATTCGTGGAAAAATGATCTAAATGAATTGTTAATCTCTTATTAAATCTACGTAAGAAATGAAAATACCATTGAAGATTGACGGTGAGGTCGTCTATGTAACATGCCCTCGAATTTTGTCAGTTTGTAGAGTGAACCTCTGTTCAGTCAAATAAAAAGTAATAAAGAATAAATAGATAGCATAGAGTTGAAAATGTATTTAAAATAATAAGAAATCAAAATCGAAACAAAAGTTTATTTATTTCAAAGTCATTTTCGAATTAAATTCTACTTTGTCTTATACAAGAATTGATATATGATGGGCATAAGTTGTTATAAGAATTTTGTGATCGTTTTCAAAAGTAACAGGTTATCTCCAGAGAAAGATATGTACGAGTTCAGATTTTATGGTAACATTTTATAATTATTAGAGAAATGGACTGTTAATGTCATAGATGATAACATTAGTATTAGAGTACAAAATTCAATTTCGAGAAAATAGTCAAGAGTCTTTTTCTGTCCTTAAAATGATTTGATTCTCAAAATTTCTTACTATTTAGTATTATATTTTCAAGAATTCGATAAACTTTTGCGGTGGTATGAGGTGCTAGTGTCATCCATAACAGACTATATTGTGGTCTTGACAATCAATCGCATCAATATAATTCATTACGAACCGACATATATTTTTTGCCAGCTGGCTATTGAAACAGTTCATCTTAAAACTTTCAGTTTGTCAACTGTGATAGCTGTTGCAGATATTTGACAAAAAAAAGACTATTACACTTCTTTTAGTACACTAAATAAAGTTCGGCAGTTCCCAAAATACCAACTGAAATCAGAACCATTAAATCACCAGAAAGATACGACAGTTTTAAAGTTATTTGAAAAATTTTTACTTTTTCTTCTCGAAGTTGAGGACGACACGCACCTTTCGTTACTTAAACAAAACAGTTGTACGCCATTTGCGCGCGTAACATTTCCACACCGATACTTGAGCGCATAGGATACTTTTCTCTATCTTTCACCTCGTGATTGCAGAAGTGGATAGGGAGTGTATCGTGTAAGTGCCTTTGTTCGTGTAGTAAGCAAGTTAAAATCTGAACAGCATCCTTAAAGACAAGGCTTATGCGCACTCACAATGCTCACAACATCCACACTCCGACACCGAAGAGGTAAGTGTAGATTTGGAGCGCTCGGCATGTTGTAGTAAAATTTGACGCTTAGGTTTTGCACTTACTTTGGCCGCGCCAAAACAGTAAGTTCTATAGCAAGCTTCTGAAAAACCCTAGTGGAAATTCTTGATGCTTCCGTTCCAGATCCTTCAGGGATCCGATAAGGATTCTTCCAGAATTTGCTATTTTCTCAGGAAACAACAAACTCCTGAAGAAATTGTGTAGCCGCGAAATCATAATTAGGATGGAGAGTGAATCCTGATAGGATCCTGCATACATAATTTAGAAAAAAGTCTACGCAGGAGCCTAAAGAAATCCTGAAAATGATTCGGTGTAATCGTGAGAAATTCTTAAAACAGAAATTATCAGGAATTGAGGCAGGATCCTGGTAGATTCCTCTAGAAATGAAAAGGTTTCAGACCAGGGAAGCACCGATGGTGCGAGGGTGTTGCGGTTTCCAAACCAGTACTTTCCCTCTTGCCAACACATCACATCCTCAAGAACAGAATAAGTATCTTGTGCACCCAAGTGTCGCGCGTTCAACTGTCGTGTCACGTAAATAATCACATTTCTAAGTTACAGAAGAATATACCGAAATGAAAATAAATATGGAATATTTAAAGATCTAAAATCGTCATCTGTGAAACGTATCCTTCTTGTTACAAATTATCCTAATTTATATGGGCTTACTTACTTTAAATGATATTGGCGTAGAAACAGCTAAATATCTGTTTCCTGGTAAGATATTGTGTTTTGATTGTTTAATTCAGAAGAAATAAGAAGTATATAAAAAGAAAAAGTTTATTATCGCAGGCTCTTTGAGGCTAAAATATAGAACTCAAATGTCTTTGGTTTCATCATACTAATACACAATACCTCAGATGAAAAATCTCTAATAAATAACAGTTACTTTTCAAGGACAGTTGATTGTCAGAGAATCGATCTATCTTATTTATTTCTGTATGTTGAACAGAAATTTTTTTCATTTACTTAATTTTCTCAGATGCTCTATTTTTCTGTTAGAATCAAATCAGTTTATGCTTCTTCTGTTGGTTATATGATGACTATGGCAAATAAATCTATATTACTAGCTATTATCATTGATATCTACTAAAGTCGTTTATCTGAACTAAAATGAAAAACTTCACTATTTAGAATATTCAAAAAAAGCACATTCCAGCCATTTAAATTTTAAGAAAGGACGATGAGAAAGGAGTTTGGTGCTTATTGTTCTCGGTTGCTAAGACTTGTAATGAAGGAAGAGAAATCGTAAAATCATGGCTTAATATTGTCGCCATTTTCTTTCAAAATTATATATAAATTTCACAAAAATTAGCAGCACTTGTTTTATAAAGTGAAGTATATCATTGAATATACTAGTTATTTGTGGTAAATTAGTTTTATCTCTAATTTATTTTTCAATATAAATTATGAATAAGAATACATTGTCATACTAATGAGTTTAGTTATGCCTGCTTTGAAATTCCTATAGCATTTTGCGATCACCGGATTGGCTAGTACATGAATAATTTTAATTTCCAACAAGATCGACTGGAAAAAAACCATTGTTGTGTACTTTAAGTATCGGTGGCGGGAATTCCGCTAATATGAAGACTCGCACCGCATTTCCCAGTTCAGTCAAATTTGAATGTCATCAATTTTTAAGTTAGACCTCTGCGTTGAATTATCTGAACATTTTCAAGAAGAAAGAAAATATCAAGGCATAATTTCTTTCTTACTGAATTGGTGGTCAATTATGGCGATCACCAGATGATAATTTAGCTGTCTAGCAATTATCTTATTTTGATGTTCAATATTATTAAAGAAAGGTTGTTTAATTTTAATGCGTAGTGGTATGTTCTCATCAATTTTTTAATTTAAATATTCAAATATTTTTATTTATATAATAGGTGTTAATGATATTCTTCAATCAATGTTACTTTCAATTGGTGGTATACGTTTTCGTAATTATCATATTGAAATGAATTTAGATCCAAAAGAACTTCATCGTGATATGTTTTTTCGTTTAATTCATTTTGGTAAACAATATTTATTAAATATAAGTATTACAGTTGGACATGATAATCGTGCTATTATTGATGTATCAATTGATAACGACAGTGGTCCAGCATATGCATGTGATGCTGGTTGTTTAGATACACCAAAAAAACTTAGGTTTGTTTGAAATGATAATTTTCAATATAAATAATCAATTAGAATATTTATTTATTCTATATAGTACAAAATCTGTTCGATTTCCTGTTAAAATGACAAGTTCATCAACTATAATACTTTATGTTACTGAAAATAAAAGTCAACTATAAGATTTTGAGTACATAAAGAAATAAATTTAGCCAAAAACTATCGGAAAATTTATTATTGTCTCTTTTTTTCGTTTGATTTATTCTTTTTTTAAAATTTATTTAGCACCTCCTCATTCACATGATGTTCTTGCTTTACANCCACACCCACACCCACACCCACACCCACACCCACACCCACACTCACACCCACACCCACACCCACACCCACACCCACACCCACACCCACACCCACACCCACACCACACCTACATCCACACCCACACCCTAGGATACTAAAAGTGAAAGACTCAGGATTTCTGACTTTCCAAGAATATAGTGAAGAGGGGAGTGTTATGAGTGTCGATCGGAGAAATGCTAGCATATATTTTCGGTTTTTGTGCTGTTTTCCGCAATCAGGTTCAGTGAAATTCAGAAATCAGAAATGATAGATTAAATGAAGCCTGATAAAAAATAACAATTTTCTATCTACTCCATTTTGAAAATGCTTTCAAGATTGTAGCTAACTAAAAAATTGCTCAGTTCGGTCGCTCTCTTTGCTTTCTAATTAGAGCACCGTACGATAGCAAATTGGTATATTATCCAAGTAAATTAGATCTTACAATGGAGGTATTTGTGTTGATAGTAAAAAAGATGGAACATATTCGGGTCAAATGAAAGCTCTCGTCGCCAAACTAACAAGGTTAAAATATTAGCGGTCCGTGGCTTTCCTAGACGGAGATATTCGAAATTTAAGGTATTTACAGTATATGTAGGGTACCTACAATTCAAGATTTCAGCTGAGTTTCTTTTTCTTTTTTTCTGATGGTTAGATAGAGCTCATCGAGTTGCATAAGAAAAAATATGTTTCAAATTGGAAAAAGAATATTTTTCGAAAGTTAAGATATTTCACGAAAAAAGTCCAAAATATCATCATTTCCAAATATAAGAGAAAATAGACCCAAAATTCTGATTTTCGTAAAATATTCTTTTTTCAATTTGAAACATATTTTTTCTTATGCAACTCGATGAGCTCTATCTAACCATCAGAAAAAAAGAAAAATAAACTCAGCTGAAATCTTGAATTGTAGGTACCCAACATATACTATAAATACCTTAAAATTCGAATATCTCCGACTAGGAAAGCCAAGAGCCGCTAATATATTAACCTTGTTAGTTTGACGATGAGAGCTTTCATTTGACCCGAATATGTGCCATATTTTCACTTATCAACACACATACCTTCATTGTTAGTGTCTTGTCTATAGCATGTTCTCCTCTTTGTCTGGTCGATTCGTTTTACATCGAATTCTATATACAATACTATGCGTTATTTTTATTTACCTTTGCGGCAAGACTGTTACCACAATTACGTCTATTAATAGCAAAGCAGGATTTCGCTACTCTTTTTCGAACAACTTGCTTTTGCCTGCACTTAACTGCAATTCAACTCATGTGGAACGTACTTTGCTAGTTATTAGTGGTCAATTACGTGACTTTATACATGTTTGGCAATGGACATATTCAAGCCTTGTGGAGCCAAACGAGCCGTGTGATGTCATATTGTCAATTCATGGAAACAGGGCAGATGTTCCGGATATAATTTTGAAGGGCTTTGGGCATCATATTGTTGCACTATTAACGACAGATACTGAAACTCCTGTAGGAAGGACTGAGTTTTGGCTGACTGCACGTGCTATCAAAATAATTCAGCCACTACGTTATACATATGTGATCAAGACATGCCCAGACCTTTTTCACCGACTTCCGATTTCAATGAAGACTGTGTATGGTAAGGAAAGAAATTTTATTTGTAGCTTACGAAGCTTTCACAAAACTCTACTGAAAAAAACTGGAAGAAAGGACTTTGACGTCGCTGATACTCTTTATGCATGGATAATCACTGCTGGTCTTGTTGAACTGATTCCAACAATGATAATGAGAACTCCAAAAACCGTGTGGGGAAAACTTGCGCCTAACGATTGGAACAAGAACGTAAGGGCGACTTTGTATAACTATTCTAAGATTGCTGTTGCCACAATGGACGAAAGAAACCCCGAAAACGATAAGCAAATATTAGAAATCCTGAACCTTACATTGAAGAAACACAAAATTGTCTATAATTTTGGAAGCACCTGGCTTCAATTCGGTCCTAGAGAGCATATGGTTCCGGTGTTTATAAAAACAGCAGACGAATACGGTCAGCACACATGGGCCGATGTCGGATTCAATGATAGTGATACTATAAATGGAAATCAATGGCGTGACGTGACTGAAAGTCAAATGAGATTGACCTATCTCAAGGGTGGCTATAACTTAATTGACATTATTCACGAACCAGATTTTGTGCAGTCATTTCTCGTTAATCAGACGTTTAGACAAGCAAAAGAGGACAGATCATGTTTATTTTTCATTGCAAGAAGTAAGGAAATCTATAAAAGACTTTGGAAGTTAACTTCAGTCACAAATATAACATATTGGTAATATGAGTCAATGTCATTTATAGCTCAGATGGCCACTCAAATCTAAAATATAAGATTAGGGTGGGTGTGGGTGTGGGTGTGGGTGCGGCTTCTGTTGAAGAGAAGATCCACACCCACACCCACATACCACACCCACACCCACACCCACACCCACACCCACACACCCCACCCACACCCACACCCACCACGCCCACCACACCCACCACACTCACACCCACACCCACACCCACACCCATGATTGATCGTCCAACTACACTGTCAGAGTTTTCGTGAAAGTAACCATACATTTTATAAGCCTTCGCCTAACCACAATCCAGGTTGAAAGTAAATAGTTTAGTATCAAGGAAATAGGCCTCTTTAGAACTCGAAAAGATCCAAAATACAATATGTTTCTTTTTCACATCAGGCTTCCAAGTTACTCTCAAATATCGACGATGCTGCTTATATTTTCGTTCTAGTTCAACAAGATGAATCTTGACGCATAAATATCTCTATTTAGTGAAAGAAGAATCATAATGAAGGTCACAGTATGCTTTTTCGCAGTAACCAGCGGAAGCAGAAAAAAAAGCTTTTGAATAGACACTCAATTCATTGGTCAAATGGCTTAGAAGAGTCGTTTGTATCACTCACGACACATTAGCCATGCCATTTTCAAGAGGATGGATGTGAAAGTGCAGGCATTATCAACAATCAGACAGGCATATCCTATATCCCATCCATATTCGACTTGATCAAATAATCTCGATAATCGTGTCAGGCAAAATGGAAACACAGAATCAATAGGGTTATTTCTACTATTTTGTTTTAGATCATCTTTTGAAGTTTTTATACTCTTTTCTGATTTATTAAAACGAATACAGAGCATAGTTTTGTCGCGAGAAGAAAGTCAATATGCATGTGACCTATTCCATTGAGTAAGAGCTAGATATAGCGAGTAGGATCATAAACAACTGAGCTCGTGTTGAAGAGCAATGCCGTTGTTTGATCATTTATATCGAATACTTTTGGCATCCATGTATTAGCAGCCAAAAAGATGACCAAAAAGCCGATGAGATTCATTACTACACCAGTTTTCATCTAGAGATATACAATCGAGTTGAATACGCAAGTGAAAACGATGTCAAACTCACCATATCGACGACTCGAAGAGCACCACTGGCAAAAACGATGGCATTTGGTGGCGTAGCTGAATAAAATGAAGGCTAAATGTTGTCTTATAGTACCTCATATTAATACTCACCTATGGGCAGCATAAATGCTAGAGAAACAGCCAATGTACATGGAAGAATGAGAAAAGCTGGATGTATGCCAGAGGAAGTTGCCTATCATTTGAATATAGTACGCGGATAGAAAAAAATTAGCATCAATGTCATCAACTAGGTTAAGAAAAGACTAATTTTAACGTACTGAGGGCAAAAAACACTCGTCCTGATACGAATAATTTTTGATAGAAAAAATATTTTAATTTCAAAGTCCACGTTGATTTATCAGAGATAAGTTAATGTTTCACCTACCACAGAATCGAGTACTGGGAAAAAGATGGTTGCCGTGCTTGTATTCGATGTCACTTCGGTGAACAAGCCACTAATCACAACTATGATCATAATAGCAGCAGCTCGCGGTATGCCGGACACAAAACTAAGAGCTCGTGCCACGCTATCCGACAGTTGTGATTTCTTAAAATTCAATGGCATATGCGTATGATATGGTTGTCTTTATTTCAACGTACTTGAAAAGCAGAGGCTAACGCAAGCCCAGCACCAAGTAAGATAATTGCGCCCCATGAAATATGCTGTGCCAAATCAGTCCATTTGACGATCGGCTGGTATTTCCAGTCGTGTCGTCCTTACAAAGAAAAATTATTCATCAGCCTACATCTATATGTTTTGATTTACAATCGCAAAAAATATCCTACGATTAAATGGATTACTGTCTGGTAAAATTAATGGAAGTATTCCGCACAAAATAGCTACAGTACCATCACTGATGTGCCTAGAAAAAAATTATGGTCTTCTCAAGTTTAGCTTTCTTTGTAAAAAGAATATAAGTAAATACTTCCGCTGAAATATTAAACTCCAACCCATTGTATCGGATAATTCTCTTGTTATCCATAGAACAATCAATAGAACGAATATAATAGCTACGATGATTTCACTCCATCTAGAACGTAGAGTAGAAGCATGTTCACGTAGAAATTTTTCTTTTTTCTGCGAATGAATCACTTTGGTCGTCCAAGATCTTTATACTGTTTTGTTAATATTGCCTTCAATTTCATTTGAGCTGTATGCCTTTCAGCAGAAGGTTGACATTGAAAGAGTCTATAAATAATTATGTAACAGAATATACGATATCACAAATTATGGGCACGTACTCTTTTTTGTTATAGCACAGTTGTATCCATATCCAACAGAGTACAAGCATTAATATTCCAACTGGTAGAGCAAAGAGTAGAAAATTGAGAAAATTTATACGAAAGGCAGTACCATTGTATTTTCTATGTTACATGAAGCATGATCAGCTATTATTTTTATTCTCTCGGTTTACCTGTCGACAAAACCTTTGAGATAAACATTAGGTGTAGTACCAACTAAACTGGATAGTCCGCCAATAGATGATGAATAGGCTATGGCAAGAAGAAACCCTAAATAGAAATATGCATCGAAATAGAGACAGCACTAAACCAGGAATTAGAAAGAGAATCACCTTTCTTCAGTTGATCATGTTGTTCTTTGAGTGTATTACTGTATTCAACTTTTTGCCATTTACAGCATAGGAATTTCGTGTGAATATTTACTACTGCGGATGTTTCTGGTTTTCTATGGAAAGAAAAAAAGCCATAAATTACGAAAATATTTTATTTCGTGTGTCTACACTTGTTCGATGCTTTGAGCAATATGAGCGACCTCTTCAGTTTTATTTTCATCAGGCTCATCCGTATGTGTGGAATCCAATGCACCTAAATACAGTTGCATGCGTAGAGAACAATAAATAACTATTGAGAGTTCTACTACCATTTATATTAGCTACTGTTTGTATGTCATTTTGTTGGTTCTCGAGAGAATTTTCGTTATAAATATCGAGTTCTTTGATAATGGCTAACACTACAGGTAGCATGATGGATGTCGATGCCGTATTGTTCATCCACATTGAAAGAAATGCCGTTGCTCCCATCATACCAGCCATTATCCTAATTATTGAGTACAAGAATTCACTATGTTCGAGAATAAGAAATCAACTCAATATGAAAAATACAGTTTGCTGTTATAAGCAGTCTCCGAAACCTGTCAGTGGATCATCGTTTGTTACGAATGATACTATATTTTTCTCATTTTTCTTATAGCAAGGAGCTCATCAAACTATACTATACCATTTAGTTGCTGTGCCAACCCAACCCAATACTAACAGAGCAATACGATGATGAAGATTGACCGTTTCGACAGCACAACCAAATGCCATACTACCGAAAAAAAGTACAATGATGTCATTGAAGTAGTGAGGTGCCACGTTCTCCGCAGTTAGAACACCAGCCTAGAAAAAAAAATAATGCCAAGATTGTAAACCGATTAAGATATCCTGCTTTTGTGAAACATGATTTTAAGTGAATCATGAATTATAGAACGAGAAATGTGGTCTACTGCTGTTCTCTATTATAGTTAAAATGATTTAATTTTGTTTCACAGTTTAATATTATAAAGATTTTGCTCAAGAAAGCTTTTTTGTTTACCATCGGAAAAAGAACCAGTGGCAATAATGAAGTAACTGCTAAAGGTATTGCTTCCGAAATCCAGTACACAGAGAGAATGATCACAACATAACCACATCGCGCTTGCTATAAAAAAAAACAGCACGAATGTAGACATACTTTCGGTTGAACAACACACACTAACTAACATACAGCATTATTGATAACAATAGGTAGCGGAAGAAGGACCAATGGGGTTAGAATAAGTACAAGTAAACGCCAGCGTTGCTTTAGCCAAGTTACTACTGTCATTGTCATCATGGATTCGATTAATAGAAAGTTATATATTATCAATCGTTGTAGTTAAACTCATGTAAGTAGATGACGGCTTCTTTATACTAGAATAAGACGATAATTTATACAAAATTTTTGTGACAGAAACAACATTATTACTATTCGTTTGTTGTAGACATGTTGTCAGATAGGTGAGATATAAAAACTTTTATCTATTGATTTAATCCTTATTTGCACAGAAAGATTGTATTAATTAATCTTTCTCTTGAATATGCTATTTTTTCTTGAGTCAATATCAAACTATTGTCATAATCCTCGAGGTTAATCTAACAGGTAATCCAGCAGTCATGTTATTTTGGCATTTCTACTGTTATTCAAAGAGAAAATATTGTGTAATTTCTACTCTAATTGAGCTAATATACTGATAGTGTCGTGCAATATTAAATAAGCGAAGGACTTTTGATAAAAACATGTCCTGTACCACGTGAATATATCTTTTTGAAAGTTGCTTTCTTCCATCGTAAAGCAGAGCCGGAAGAGTTAGAATGATGCCAACATATAACAGTCTATGCAGATAAAAGAGAATGACTTATACAATGGGATACACTTACAATTCGTATTAATGATGATTGTGAAGACTCCTATGCGAAATAGACGAATCATTTGTCATATAAGAAATAACCAAAAATGCTCAAGATAATAAAAAGAATCGTATACATACGATAAATCCAATGAGATACATTGTTTAAATCGACATATTCGTGAAGATTGATTGACAGAGTGATGTTTATGGACATCTCTATTCAGCAAAAGAAAAAGATCTTTTTTCTTCGATAATTTTCCTAACGATTTAAATGTAAAAGCTATATGAAAGTGTTATTTATCGTCAGGAAGTATATAGATACTCTAATGATGTCAGCCAATAACGATTTTGAAAAATGAATAATTCTGAATGCAGTAGACGCATGATTCAGATAGTTTTTGTTAACTGACGTGAGTATTGACCTTTTTAAAAACTAGTAGTTCACTAGAAATTTCGTAGAAGCATTTCGAACTCAAATAATTACTTTTATCAGTTTTTTACAAAATATTTTGTCATCTTTGTTTTTGAATATTTAAACTCGAGTTTATTATAGAAACTCTAATGCATTAAAGAGATGTGTAGAAAAAACTTAATGTTGAAAGTGAATGATTAACGAACTGCTTTTTTTTTAGAAAATCATCATCGATACCGATAAACAAGAACAAGGAAATAAAATCGATATGTAATTCTTGTCTCTTTCATCAAAGTCAACAAGCTTTTCATTGTTCAAAACTTGAATGTAATATTAAACTCGATTATGATACAGAAAAAGAAATTCTTCTTGTCCAATGATAACGACACTTTGGTTGACAAATATGATTGATATGTGTTTCATCAAAAATGACAACAAATAGATGAATTTCTTTAGTTTTCAAATCGTTTATATGATGTGTCCGACAATAAAACGAAGATAGTAAACTAAATCACATAATCATTTGTTTTTATTGTTATCAAAAGAAATGTTTGACTCATAAAGTTGAATGGTAAGATAGGTTAACTCATGATGGATATGATCATGACTTGTATTAAATGTCATTATGATTTTTGTTGGTTTTGTTTAGCTGATTTTCAACAATGAATAAAACTATCGAATAAATCAATGATGAAAGAAAATGTATTGATCTGATCAACTGAAAGAAGTAAATCGTTAAAGCCAAGAAGCTTTAAATCTAATTAAAAAAGTGTTTTCAAAATGCTAATTATTTTCTAAAAACTACTTTAACACTAACTTAGTAAAAATTTTCTCAATCAGTTTCTTATACAGTACCATGTTTTTCTTTAGTTTCAACAAAGCATGATTTTTTTGCCTACTTTTCAAACCAGCATCCGTCTGAAATTTATCAATATTCAGAAATAGACTCAACTTCAAAAGAACGAACTTTGTTCATTCGAACATTTTCGATTGTCTCTAAAATTTTAGTGTAAACTCAACTTTCATATGTTGATCAAAAAAAATATGATTCTCTATTAATAATTTTCAATTATTGGGCACAAAAACATATGACAAACAGAAGAAGAAAGAACAAGACAAGTCATACAGTCAAGCAGAAAACAAGCATGAATAGTTTCATAAGAGGAAAGGCAAAGGAAAAATGTCCATGTGCAAATCAGATAACAGATGAAATTGATTGGCAATGACAAGTCATGCCCATTATATTCATATTGGTTTTTTCTCATCTTTCAATTAATTGAAGACATCAAGAAAAAAAATGTGAACAGTCATCAATGTTTATTTTCATCATGTATATGGTTGGGAGATAGTTTATGCCTATGTCAAGTTTCAAGTTGCTCACACGCTTGTCAATATTTCAACAATCATGACATTGATTTTCAATACTACTCATCACTCACTTATATGATCAATGGACGAACTGAATCATAATTACTTCCATTTACTTCCTTGCCGTCGATGATATTAATTATGTCGGAAAAAACATACATAATTTTCTCCGAAGATAATATCGACAGACAGATACATATATAAATAACAAGTTACAGAGTGATTGAAAAGTAACTCCCTATTTTAAATTCTTTACTACTCTCAAACAACAAAAGATTTCATAACGATTTTTTTACTGTTTTGAAGCATATGCCATGGCATTTTATCGTAGATGGAACAAGCCCATTGGTCATATGACTATCTGAGACGAAGCGCGAATTTTCTCCACAGAATGTCTGAAAATAACTCGTTATTTTGAATAGTTTATTTTTCTTATACGACAATAGATACTATAACAACCTTTCTACTGTTTTGAATTGTAGATAATACTATTACATAAAATATCTCAAATTCCGATGTAGACTCCTCCCTCATCCATACACTTCTGTAGTTGTTATAGTATCTATTGTCGTATAAGAAGAATAAACTATTCAAAATAACGAGTTATTTTCCGACATTGTGTGGAGAAAATTCGTGCTTTGTCTCAGATAGTCATATGACCAATGGGCTTGTTCCATCTACAATAAAATGCCATGGCACATGCTTTAAAACAGCAAACGAATCATTATGATATTTTTGTTGTTTGGGATTAATAAAGAATTTAAAATAGGGAGTTACTTTTCAATCACTCTGTAGATTACCTTCGTATTCATTTACACGGTGTACCAAATAGGTGCGAGCAACAGTTTTCTTACTCAATAATCGTTATCTTCTAATATTATCACACAATGCACATCTGTTGCTGTTGTTATGTTGTTTGCGTTCCAAGCGGACCAAAGGGTACACTACAACCTTATGTTTGTTGTTATCCAGTACTGGTACCCTAATTTGAGGGCCGAACTAGGGTTGACGTGACCAGAAATGTGACTTATCTCAATATTCCAAATTTTTCAACTCCGTTCACCAGAAATGACAAGAGAACGTCCCCAAGTGTTAGTCTCAGTTTTGAAGGGAATATATACCAATTTGTTTGAGCTCGACGAATTGATTTATGTAGTGCGTTCCGTTTTTTCATCATAGATCCTTAAATGAGAAAAACTGATCGATTTTACTAGTAAATTTTCTCACTACTATCTGTTCTCCTATTCTTTTAAAATAATTTAAACATAGACTATTACATGTAACGTTGTCTATGTTTTAACATGATCATGTAAGCTTTAGGTATTCTTTCAGTCCCAAATTTCTAACAACTGTTTCGAACCTTATCCAAAGTGAAGAAACTCACTAGTAAAATCGATCAGTTTTTCTCATTTGAGGTTTTTTGACTAGAAACGGAACATACCACGAGAATCAGCTTGTCGAGCTCTACCAACTGGTAGATATTTCATTCAAAACTGAAACTAAAACTTGGAGATCTTTCCTCGTGAGCAAAATTCATCTCGTTCTATCTGTTACTATCACAAGAAACACGAATATCTTCCAATCCAATGATACTCCTACTCTTCAAATCTGATACTTCACGCTGACCCTGATTCGACTACCTTACCAATCAGATACCCATAATCAAGAGTATTACTAACAAGCCTATATATATATTATTTAACTTATTATTCCTGACAAAATGAACTTTACCAATTATTCTAAACTGACTGTTATATACAAGAAATGTCTTCTATTATTTCATTTTGATATGATAAATATCAAAATTTGATCATGGTCTTTCTTTTTCTTACATTTATTCCAGAGGACTTGTTTTTGAACGGATTATAACATTCAATTTTCTAAAACAAATAAATAAATAAATACATGCAACCTATCTCAATCAGACTCCATACATATTTAGCTGCTTCATCAAACAAATTTTTTCCTGTATTATTTAGATATAAAGTATTATCACAGTTGAAGGAAATCTACGATCAAATGATATTTATCACGAGGATGTGGGTGGATAAAGAACAAGACGCCCACCACCCACGCTTGATAAGAAAATTTTCGAATGGCACTAAAAAATATTTTGTCATAACAGCTAGAAATAGCTGTCGCAAATCTTTTTTGTAACTGTATTGTATTCATTACATTAGATAATGCTCATTTTTTCTTTATTAAATTCCACATTTAGTTTTTGAGAAACTATGCCATTGCTCTCTCAGGAATACTAGAAATCTTACTTTTGAGTTTCGATTTGAAGTTTTGCGTAGACATGGATCTTAATAAGAATACCTTATTGTAGAAGTTTCAGGTCTTTTGATTTGCATCTATCCTAAAATAAGAACATCATATCTTCTGATTTATATGAGTTATGTAAAATACACCCTACTACCACAGTTCTACCTTATGATAGGAACAGTGACAAAAATCAGAAGCATTCACAACAAAGTTTTCTCGTGAAGCACTATCTCTATGCGAAATTTCATTAGCATCTCTATGGCAATAAGCTAACCATCCGAACTATTTTTAGACTATTTCGTAGCTCATTTAAGTCTGTACAAGGTACATAGTTTCGACACAAGTGATTGAACAGTTGATGACCTTTCCTCGTCAGATGAATTTCACCACATATTTATTGAAGCTGTGTTTATTATAGTAAACAGATTCTCAGTCATCATAACACTTTGTCAACAATGTTAAACGATTACATTTCGTTATATACGAAATACAAAATTCATTTTCTTTCTCATTTTTTCCTTGTTTTCTCTGGCATTGTTCTCATAAATTTTGTCGCTAAATATGGTTGATACTGTTGTTTATGCAGGCGATTTTTAGAAGTCAGACGAGTAAAGTGAAATCGAAAATTTTATAACCTACCTTAAATCTCTTATTGAATATGAATTGAAAGTATTCAATGTGGATAAGCATGATTTGACTTTGGAATCGGCTTTTTACGACAAAAAAATTGTAAACAATCATATCGTGGTTGAACACAACATTTCAAACATATTGAGCGACTTGTATACGAACCATCGTTAGCAATCAATTATAGAATTATCTATTTGGAAAAACAACAATTTATCGACAATGGCATTGCTCTGAAATTTTACGGCAGGTAAGATGCAGAGGTGTATTTCTTTCCTTCTTCAATCCCTATCAATTTTGACTGTGCTCAGTTGTTTGCACGTATCATTGCTATCAACCCTTGTTTAGACGTCTTCGGTCATATTCACGGAGCATACGGGCGAATAGACTAAGATTCAATTATATTTCTAAACACATTAACCTGTAATCTGAGCTATCAATCTATCCAATGCCTGATCTTGACCGCTTTGGAATTTAAAATTATTCAATGAAAAGATTTTCTTCTTGAATTTGTTGAATAAATCAGGTATGTCGGATGCGCTTGACAAAATTGAAAACGTAAAATTCATCATTTTCAATTCCACTTATAAAATCTTGAATAGTTCTTGTACTCTAAATTTTGATAGTGATGAAAGAGAACGCAAATATTTTATAATTAGAATCAATTATGAGTCGGAGAATAAGCATCATGCTACAAAGATCAAGATTAAAATACTTTGCTTATGAAGGATTCACACAGACATATTTACAAAGTATCGATGTCATGTTGATGTCTGAATTTTTCCATCTGTGACAAGATGAATTCATTCATAGTTGGCTTTTGTGTGGTCAGAACAGCGATTATATCCGTCTGAAAATCACTATCATTCCTAAACATACCACTGATCATGCATCCAAATGCTTACCATTGTCACGGGTATTATATAGAGTTCATCAGGATTGATATTTTTGAGGGTAAGCAATTCTATATCTTGTTCTGTGGATGAACATGGTGCCGCGAATTCTCTCGTATTATTAAGGACGCAAGTTTGTTCGGCATTAGTTCCGGAAGTAAGATTTTGAATAGATCTCATTGAGATCTCCCGGCAAGCCGAGACAATATCGTCACACGAATAACTATCAACAATGATCGAAATCGTTATGTTATAATGGATTCACCAAAGTAAATTAAATTGTAACTTACTACTCTGTTTTCTCAGCTAGTTCGATCCATTGATTGTCTTTGATCGTATGCAAAATTTTGTCATTCAAATACATTTTGAATAGCGATTCACGTACATGTAGATTAGGCAATGAAATGTAGACGCGTTTAGAAAATCTAGACATGAGCATGAATATCAAAAAAGAAAACAACTAGAACAAATCGTACAATCGTCGAATGACAGAATCGAGTGTCCAAGGCATATTCGTAGCCGCAAAAACAACTACATTCATCCCACTGACTCCTGAACATAAAAAAAAACAATATTAATATACACTTCGGATGATCTTCTATCTATGGAATGGCATAATTTGATTTTACTTTGTATTTGTTTAAGAAATTCTGATGTAAGGCGTCGTGAGGGTTCGCACTCGCCATCGTTGCATTGTCCAAAAAGATGTTCGATATCATCAAGAAAGATAAGAGATGGTTGTCGTGCGATGGTCAATTCAAACAAATATTTCATATCTTTTTCGCTATTGCCTCGCCACAGAGAAACAAAATCGGACGAATTCACTAGGATAAATGTGCAATTACACTCAGCAGCGACTATTTTTGCCAGATAGGATTTGCCGGTACCAGATGGCTATGGAAAAAAAATAACTTTACGATTAAAATAATTCAATTGTCATTTACTCCATAAAGAACCGAAAACTGCAGTTTACGCACACCTAAAAGTTAGGGAATCAATAGTGAATAAGATACAACAGATGTTCTGTCATAGTTAATACATACCTCGGAATAATTCTGGAAACTTGCATGGTAATACGATTGCTTCTCTAAGCATTTGTTTAGCGTGATCTAAATCAAAAACATCGTCCAAGGAGACACATATGTTCTTGAGGATGAATGCTAAAGATTTCTTTGAGTTCTTTGAAAAAAAAATGAAAGACTATTGTTGACAAACCTTCAAATATCTCAAACAATGATTTCTGATTTGAATCATTTTCCTGAGGATTGCCTTCAAATGTTTCTGCTGTCTTGCTTTCATCAACATTTCTTTGATTTTTTTTGTATTCATTTAGTGTAACTGGAAAATTTCACTTGTATGATCTATTTGCTCTTTGTATCTATTGATTATCTTAACAGTAGATATACACAGTTCGCAATGATTTGTCTACTAAAAATTTGTTTTTCATATCGCTCACCTTTTATCACTCGTATGAGTAAATCACTTGTGATAGTATAGTGTTGTGAGGCCATTTCGTAGTTTTGTGTCTGATCCTCCAAAATGGTTCGTTTAGTACAATGAATGACTTTCTGATAAAACTATGATGATTCATAAGTAAAAATAGAAGTAGAAAAAAACGTTAAGAAACTCGATCCGATTGTTCGTCAGTATCTCATCGATAGAAATATATAAACGCATGAATCATAATTAAGCTCAAATGGTAGCTGTGACTTGCATGACGAACGCACCTCAAAAGTTTCATCTTGTTGAGTAATTGCTTGTTCTGCTTGTTGCCTTGTTTTCTTTTCTTTCAAAATAACTTTGCTTGAATTAACATAAGGTTCGATAAGTCATCATTTCTCGTATTCACCAGTTGAATTCAACATAGAAGTTCTTTTACTATTCTGTTTGCTATTGAAAACAACACCCCATAGCTAGTAATGGTCGCATTAAACATTAACCATCGGTTAGAGATGCAAACAGATTCCAAACATTAAGTGGAAGGATTTCTCGCGTCGGAAAGTCAATTTTAAGTTGACTTGGAATTAGAATAAGATGGACAGTTAACTCTAACTGCAGCTTTAGTCCAAGTTGTATTTGCTGCTGACGAACGAAAAAACAAAGAAAACTTTCAAATATTATGGCAGATAGCTTAATCCCGCTATTCTGACATACATCATCGACGATGTGAGTGTTAGTGCTGGTAAATCATCTCTCTCATATTCGACGTCCACACTGTCATCCACACTCAAGATTTTGTTCTTGCTGAAAGAAGCAAGAATTAAGAATTTAATCATGTTAATTATCTTATATTTGAAAATTGTTTTCATATAGGGATATGTTGGATCATACATAAAAGTTGCTTCATTTCATTTATGTGTATCAATGATGTTTCTCAGTTTGAAATAACAACAATTAGCAAATATAACAATAGATATTATTTTTGAGTTCTTTCGTCTGTCTTTCAGTTTCTGAATGATGATACTGAATATGTATATACTAGCTTTTCTATTCTTATATCATTGTTGATGAGAAACCTTCACAGAAATCGATATTTACAGAAAAAGTTACATCAACATCGACATGTTTAGGAAGCAGAGTCACGAGAAGTACACTAATTCTATAACTGTAGAAGTAACAGCATGACTGAGATTATACGCAGAATAGTTTGATCTAATTTTTGCTATACATATCCTGGTTATTTTTACACCTCACACTATATGCTTCAGTAGATCCTTTCAAACACCCCATGTATGATACTTCAAAGCATTGAACATCATTATAGTCTTTTGTCAGATCTTGCTCACAATACTTCTAATTATCAGCCGAGGTGTTTTATATAAGCAAATAAAATAAATGTTATTTTCATTTCAAATTGCGCTCTACTTTTCTACTCCCAAACTAAATCTTAATGTCTACATTAACATTGTTGTATATCATTCAACGGAATTTATTTCGATTTGGTGGCCCATTATTAATAGCTATTGGTAGTATCAGTTGTATATTAAATTTGTTGGTATTCAAGAAAGATACTCTACGAAAAAATCCATGTACCATCTATTTTATATCTGTGAATATAATCAATTTCTTATATCTTTATTTGGGTCTTCTTTTTACAACATTAGCAGCTGGTTATGATATTGATCCTAGTTCAAACAATATCATTTTCTGTCGATTTCGTTATTATATTGCCTTGGTTCTAGCTTGTTGGGAATCGTCTTATCTCATTTTGGCATCAATCGATCGGATATTAATCACTTCATCAAATGCTAGAACACGAAAATGTAGTACACGTCGTTTGGCAGCTACAAGTATAATTAGTATAAGTTTATTTTGGGTATTATTTCATATCCATGCATTGATCTTGATGGAAATTTTTCAAATTGCACCTAATTATTATGTTTGTTTCTATCAACCAGGTAGATACACTACATTTATGACTTATAATTCACTTGTAATCAATGGTGCTCTTCCACCGTTACTAATGATAATATTTGGATTTTGGACAGTGAAAAATATTCGTCAAGTGCACCGTAGAAGAAATCATTCTAACTCAACAAATACTGGAACTACAACAATTGGTAGACCTTATGCTCTTCAATCTAAAGATCAACAAATTATTCGAATGTTACTTGTGAATATCATTACTTTTGTTATTTGTAAATGTCCAGTAACAATCTTCTATATCTATCAACAAAGTACGGAACATGAAAATAAGAGTGCAGAACAACAAATAATAGAACAATCAATTCTTCAAATGACATACTTTGTCTTTTTTATTGAAAATAGTATTGGTTGTTACATTAATATACTTGTATCGAAAACTTTTCGTATAGAACTTAAACGTATCATCTCAAACGTTCATCATGTGTAATTTTCTCAATTACATGGACTCTGAAAAACTTTTCAATCAAACACTTAATTGTTGTAAATCTTTTGTAAATATACAAACTATAATATTATTTAATAAATATTTGACATTACTGACTAACTTTATTTCCGTTATGGAGAGATGATCAGAGAAAAATACCAGTTCAGTTATATTTATTTCGAAAATATATGTAGGACAGATCGGATGTCATGGCTAGATTCATCAATCAAAGCCTTTCATCTTTCTAGAGCATATCAAGGACGAGTGTTTGAAGGTAGTATTTAGCTATTTGTGTACGGAAATGAATAAACTGTTTTTCAAAAAGATAGAATGTTTTGTTCTTCTGTTAAACTACTTTCTCTTGTTCATTATTCTCATTCATTTGTATTTCTTGTTTTTAAATTAATGTAATTGAAACAAGATCTATTCAGAAGTAACTAATTTAATATCAATAATTGTAGTTAACACTCATACTTACAATCTTCTCTTATTGCATATGTTACACGACACACGATGTACCCCTTAGTATAGTTATTTTCTTGGATTGACGAATTTGATAAAGAATTACGTCTGGATAGAATAGTTCAGTAAGAAAATATGTGATATAATACTTGTTTTCCTTCCAAAATCTGTCAAGCTAAGATCAAGAAGAGAAAAACCAAAATATTAGTTCGTGTCACTTAACAACTAGTAGTCATTTTGTAAGTGACAAGCTTGAAAAACATATTTATATATTTAATTACAACGACCTACTCTCCTTGTTTCATATCTAGTTGTTTTCGAATATTTCATCCGTATTCTTAAAGTAACAATCCAACTGATTGCATGTCGAAAGTAAGTCTAAATATCATACAAGACGCTCGATATGAATTCACAAGCGATAAATTAATGACCACTTATCCTTTTATCATATGCATGTTCTTCTTTCATCGATTGAACAAGCTCCTACGAACGGAAAATCGTATCTCTTCTGTTTGTAATTACTTATTTGATCCTATAGAAGCTGACTTCGGAATATAATGTATTATTATAACACTCATTTTATAGGCGAAATTGAAAACTTTGCAATGAATAATACTAATTACTCTTAGAAAATTTATTAAAGATTTAATATTTAAAAATAGCTTGTTGAAAACTTTAATGCGTCTTCAGAACATTCATCACAATGTATTATCTGCCATCGTTGAAATGAATATTTGAATGACTTACAATTAACTTTGAATTGCATATAATAAGAAAGATGCGCCCAACGCAAAAATAATCACTCGTTGTGTGCAATGATTCTCTTATAACAAGTAGAGGCATGTCTCAGGAATTTCTCTACCGAAATTTTTTAAAAGCTCGTGCACTCTTATAGTGTAAAGAAAAAAAACAGCTACCGCGATTGATAATAGAAAGAAATTTTCTACACTGTATTTTAACCTTTTACAAATGATGATGTACCAAAATAAAAATCAATGTTTGTCTGACATTCAAAGACAAACAATATCAAAAATAAGAAGATGATGGAATGATGGAGGTGGAAGACTAGAGCGAAGTGTAAAATGATTTTTCAAGATGATAACTGTCTTCGAAGATAGCTCGAAGGCATGATGTACTATTGAAAGAAATATCTCTTATTTAAATAAATTTGATAGATTTCAAAAGAATTAAGTGTTATGGATCCGTATGTTGATGCATGCAACAGAAAAAAAAGCGATCATTCTTTACATAATTCACTATATTCAATGAAAAAATTATCGTATGATAGTTTAAAATACTTTGTTCTAGATTGTTGACCTTCAAGAAGTTTCTGAATAGGTACAACCCTTGTTAAAAAGAATCTCCTTTTGAATATTTTTTGAGTTCATATAATACAAAAAAAAACAATCAATTTGATATGAGTCATAATTTACAATTACTATGATCAAACTTGAAATATGAATGTCTAATTTTACTTACATAATATGAACCGCGTTTTCTTTTTATAAATTACCGTAGTGAATATGTAGATATGATTGCTAATGATAATATTTTCATTACAACAGAATAGACCTGTTTCTTACAGTTTCACGAGCAATCGCTTGAGAACTATTTTCAAACAATAGAAGGTAGTTCTCTGCATTAAGCAAGAGTGGTACATCTCCAAAAATATCATGAGTTTCATAAAAAGAACATATTATTCCAATACCAGTCGTTTGTCAACATATCGTTCAAATTTCTAATATACGATTTTTGAAATCTAAGAACAAAGCACTGTGGAGGATTAGGGTTAGCAAGGCAATTTATGAACCACATCTGCAAAAAATGATTACCAGAAGGTTTAGTGGCACGAACGTCAGGTTAGTTGAGAATTTATGACTGTTGTCTCTAGATCAAAACTCTCAAATCTCGATGTTTTGAAAAGATTTCTAAACAAAGAGTGATATATAATTAGTATCTTAAACTCTAAGCTTTTGACGATTTGCAAGAAAGTTAGGTGTGCTGCTCGTATTAAATCGAAGAGATATTTGAAAGCATGAAATCGATCAAATAGAGTCTTTAATCAAAATTGAATGAGAAATGATTTACTTGTTTGCTAATTTTATGATAATTTTCATAAAAATCATTTTACTATTTTTTTTTTGTCAGCTCGATGTTGATAGTTTTCTGAAAAGATAAAAAGAAAGTCTCACTTGTAAGACTAAACTGTAATCTAAATTCTTGAAGATGTGATAACATGCAAATCATAAGTAATAAAATTTTGTCTTGGAGTTTAATTATAAAATCTATATTGCAGAGATGTTTTAGAATATTTTCATGTTTTTTTTAAACAATTTTTAATAATACTTGAACAAGTCAAAAAAGCAAAAATAATTATTCGAGAATTCAGATACTTCGAAAGTTTTGTTTTTCAAATATTTTTCATCTTAGTATTCATTAAAATCTACAGCATAAACACTCAATATCATACTGATACAGTTAATATAACACAATACAAAAACATTTAATTAATTGAGAGTAAGAGTATTTTCAGTTTGAGTAACAATCGACGAGATTGTATCTGTAAGCCATTGAACATTGTGTGTTTTAACAACACCTTCATCAATAACAAAGACACATCTAATAAGATCAGATAAACATAGAACAGCACGTTCAAAATCATATTTGTAAAGTAAATATCGCCATGCTATTTCAATATATGTATCTTGAATACGAAAGATTTCTTTGATATTTGATAAATTTACTGGAGGAGTATTTGAATAAACTGTATAGTGAATTGTTGAAAATGAAAGAATAGCAAGAAATAATTTCATAATGATCATATCAAAATCAAGTCGATCTGCTAAACGCTTAGCAACAGGTAATGCAGTTGGATGAGTAATCATTTCAACAACATTGAAATAAACAGAATAATTCATTAATTGAATTTTATAGATGATGAAGTTCGATGAAAGACTTGCTACATGTTTAAATGTAGCATGTAGTAAAATAGAACGATCATCTGTAGATAAAGAAGTAAAATCTTGATTGTTTTTGTATAATGATTGACATTTATCTAATGCCATTTGAATCAATGCTTTTATTGGTTCTTTTTTAAAACGTAATTTAAGTGGTAAAGCATTTTGTTCAAGCATAAAACGTTCACCTATTGATAGTCCACTATATTCATCATAACAATGCGATAAATTTGAGATTAGATTCCATTGATCAGTATTTAATGTTGATTGATCTGATTGTAAAAGATTCAAAGTACGAAACTAAACGCCAAAAAAGAACCATACAACTATAGTTACTTCCTAGGAAAAATACACTTAAATAGGTATTAGATATTTTTTGATATCTACAATAAAATGTTGTGAAATATTCTAAAAAAATCTTAACAATATAGAGAACTGTTCAAAAAAACAAAATTCCGTGTGTTTCTATAAGGTTCGAGAAATATTCTAGAATATTTCAAAAAATTCTACAAAGTATTAGAGAGTTCTCGAAGTTTCTAGATTTATTCGGATCACGTTTTATTCCATTTGAAGGCCATTGATCTGATATCAGACACTCGAAATTATGTGGTATATATATATATAGATTCTTTTTAGATAGATGGTTCAAACATGTTTATCATTTAATTATGAACAAATCGACTGATGTTCTAATTATCATCTACTAACTTTATCTAGTTGAATTTCAAATAAAAACTTAATATTTAACTTGAATTATATCACTGGAAACAAATTCATATCATTCGTTTACTTAATGTTCGCTTATTGAAATCAATAATGAAAGAAATCGTTCGAAAGTTTTTAAATTTTTATGGTTATTCACTAGAGTTAAATGTCTTCTATCGATTAAACTCATTTTTATGAATCGAAACAAATACGTTTTACATGCATATAAAATTTGAAAAATTTCTAATTTACATTAGAAAAAAAATGCAAGTTTTTCAAATAGAAACCTTAAGTTTTGTCCCTTTTTCTCGAACGTGATAAGACTCATAGAAGTAAAGTTTTTTTTGTCCTATCTGTATATTTTTCAAATTAGAACGTGTTTTGTTTTTCTATTGTAAAAAATACTTTCTCCTCTCCAATTCGATTTTTTACCTAGGTCAAAAAAAAAAACAGACGTAAGATCTTGTAAGATCAGATAAAATCGTCCTCTCTGCAATCGTATACAAGACCGTATAATAAAATTCTTGAAAGATCTTACTGTCTGATTACTTGACCTGGGTAGTTGTTATAGGAAAAAAATGTTCAATCATTTTATAGTTTCTGTACTTTCAATAACTCTGATTACAAAATATTTGCGGAGTTGAAGTCTATCGATAGCGTTTGTTCTTCTTACTGAAATCTATCTGATTTGAAAGCTTCTGAACTTCTCGAGAAATTGTGGAAAGAAAGCTATCATAATTTTTTTTTGTTGCCTAGAAGATTATAAACAATGATCATATACTGAAGTATAATAATCAAATGTTCTTATACCTGTTCAGGTTCATTTAATCTACATAAAGCAGTTGATGTTATTTGCTTTGAATCTTTGATTGATTTTTCTTTTGGATTTTGTTTGTTTCTTTTTGCAAACGAAGCTCGAATCAATTCAATTCGCATTCCACTATTTAAACATTTGATCAATCGACAATGAGAGCATACATGGCGATTAGTTATGTTTATTTCACAATGATCACTATAGCGACATTTCAATACTTCCTAGAAACAAAACAAAATGAGTAAATATAGTTAATAGAAAATCTATATTTTCAATTGACTTTTCCACGTTCAGCATTTCGTTTGAAAAACATCTTACATGAATTACATGAAACTACGCCAAAATATGAATATTTAGCAGGAGCTCCACAAATTTTACAATCAGTTTGTACTATTGTTGATGGTCGTTTTTTATTCGTAGAATTATTCGATGATGATTTTTCCATTGACAAGATACTTTTTTTTTTATCAAATCTACAAAAAATAAACAAATCATATTAGGATTACAATTTTCAAGAGAAATAATCAAGAAAAAATTCGAAATTTCACCAACTTAATAATCAGAACTGTAAAAAATGATTGTGAACAATTCAACTATTTCTTCAGAATAATGTCTATTATTTCAAACGAAAACTATGATTTTTTATGGCAGTTTTGCACTTATTTTTTCACCATAAGATATAAGCCTTCGCGTTGATGAAACGCAAAGCAGACGAGAACAGAAAAGAGAAAAAAAGAAAAATATTTTTCTTTCTGTAAAGAGAAAAACAACGTGGACGGTCACCAAGTACACATGTTATGACAATTAGGTTAGTGTAAAAAAAACATTATATTTCTATTCAGTTCTTATTTATTTTCCAAGTAGTTGACGTTTAACTTAAGATCATAGTAATTTTGAATGTTGATGTTCGATAAATGAATACAAAAAAAAAATGAAAAGGACTAATAATTGCTACAGAGAAGTGTATTTCATTTTCAATCTTCTGTTCATTGCACTCAAAAATATTCTCTGGTCTACCCATATACACATCAGGCACATATTTAGAGAGGGATCGACTTTCTCCTTCGACAAAATCTTTTCTAACGATTTGTAAGAGTATTGTTCTTTGAACTTCAAAACATTTTCTCAAAAATTGTATGTTTGAAATCATACTAATCTTAATCAATAAATGTTAGCTGTGTGTCTCTACCGATCCTTTGTTTGCTATAATTTATGCCAAATATATGTACGATGCATAAAGTATACCCCATAATCACTGAGGACTAAGTGTCAGCTACGGCACTAGTACAATTCGTCGCATATAAACAAGAGCATATATTAATTGAATTAAGTGATTTAGTTTAGTATGTTATTTAATCAATCATCCCTAAAAATACTTTCCATTAGAGTCTAATGACTCTTTCTCGATAATAGTTTTTATCACAAAAAATCATAGGAGTGTCAACTTACAATTTATCTAACCTGAATTTAAATTAAATTTCAATTTAGACTAGTTTAAAATATAGAAAAAATTTAAATTTTTGAGTGTGAAAATTTTTTTTTAAATCTAATAAATTATTTTAATCCGATTTAGTCATCGGTATTTGGAAAATACATGACTTAAGAAGTAATACATGAAAAGTAAGAGGAAAATCTAGTATTTAAGTTCAGCATATGCTCATAAATATGAAAATTTTTCAACAAATCATACATGATTTCTGAACTTCAATCTTCCATATAATAAAGATGCTCAAACATCCAAATTTATTAGCACAATTCTTAGAGGAAGGACTATTTTTATTTCTAGAAAGCACGAAAAAAATTTGACTTGTAACACCCTGAATATTTAATGTTCGCAGGACCGAAAATCTAAAACCCATTTCGAAGATTTTCAAAGCCACTTTATCCACTGATCGAGCAGCTTTGCAAATCACAGAAATAGTCGCAAAAAATACTGAATGAGTCATACACTCCAAGTAGCAGCGAATTTTGCCTTCATTTCTTCTTAATTTTTATTAGCTGAAGATTTCTTCAGAAGTGGTCTCCTGAAAGAACTTGAGTCTCATTTAGTAGCAGACTATTTGCACTTTACCAGAAGAATTTTGTAAGCAATTTTTTCAGAACTAAATTATTTGTTCCTTCGAAGTGCATCTTCTATCCATCATGTAGATCTAATAAATCCATAGTAGAACATACATTTACGTGATTAATTAAATAACATACTAAACTAAATCACTTATTTCAATCAATGTATCCTCTCGTTGATATGCAACGAATCGATCACGATGAATTGATTGGTAACCGAATAAGAATATCAGAAGATGGAGGTGTTCGTCTGCAACACGGTTTTTCCAATATATCACTTGCAAAAAGACATATTTAAGAGAAAGTTCACTGTAGCATTACTCAACTCTCTATATAGACCTCTGGAATAAAACTCTTTTGTTTTTGATTTAATCATCCCAAATGGAAGGTCTAGTCAAATCGTACCCGATTCTGAAATATTCAGTCATTTAACTGTATCTATGGAAAAAGCGAGCTAAATCAACTTTTAAAAATTTATTTCGACCCTAAAAAATTGCTAAAATGATTATGCTCAATATTTTGACATTGTCTCATGAACGACTTGACCATTTGAGCTCGGGGATGTCCAATTTGATAGAAAACAATCAAGACTGAATGTGCAGTGTGGTTATATGCAAATGTGATTCTGAATATCTTTCATTCATCTATACCCACACCCACACCCTAAACGAAGATGATGATGGCATTATTTGCGTCTATGAATAAAACTTTGAATATTTTGAATATTTCGTTGAACATCAACAGCATCAGGATGGTTAGGTCCCACTGTTTGATGTAGAATGGCAGCAGCCTTTTCAAAGCATGATAGTGCTTGTTGAAAGTTACGCTTATTTACATAAATACCACCCATATTATTGTATATAGCTGCAAAGTTAGGATGTTGAGAAGGAAGAGATTTTTGGAAGATTTTGACTGCTTCATTAAAATGTTCTAATGCAAGATCAGAGTTGTCAAGATATTGATAAGTAGTAGCAATGTTAATATGTGATTCGCCCAACAGATAATGATTCTCGTGAAGATATTTTTTTTGAATGTTCAATACTTTCTGTTGATAATCAAGTGCATCCAAATATTTCTCCTGTTTAGAATAGACAGCTCCAATATTATTGTAAACTTCTGCTAATTTTGTATGATCTTGACCGTATATTGGCCAATATATATTCAAAGCTTCGTTATAAGATTCAATCGCACGCTTGTATTCACCCTTGTGAAAGTAAGAAGTTCCAATTAGATTATGAATACTTGCGATGCTAGGATCGTTTCGTTTTCTTAATTGTAATCTGATTTCAAGCGCTTTATGATGCCAATCAAGACCCTTGTTGAAGTTACCTTTCTTATTAGCTACATTACCAAGATTGACATAGCAAACACTGAGATTATACGCTAAAAAGAAGAGTTAAAGTTAGTTTTCTGAAAATGAGCATAAAAGCAATAAAACCAATCTTTATTTTCACACGAGACAAAAAAAACAGCCTGAATCTCAACGGTCTGAAATGGTTCTCTTTCAAAAGCTCCTTTCAAAGAATATTAGTATGTCAAAACTACTGTTACTGTACACTAGTAACTCTACTCCAGTAAGACCAAAGAAAGAAAAGATCTTACAGAATGCTGAATAACTTAGTATAAGACATGTTTGAAAGTCAGAACTATACCCTTAGTTTCTTCCGTTTCATTATCAGGAAGAGACTCATCTAGTGAACGACAAAGGAATCTTTCAGCTTCATCAAATTTTCCCATATTAGCGAGCACAATACCAAATACGCCAACACTTGTCTGCCCTTCACCATGATAGTCATCTTTCATTTGATCGAAGATAGGCTTAACATCATGACCATTTTCACTACTCAATACTAATTCAATGATACACAATTGACCTTCATAACGAATATGAATAAGTCGAAAGATTGATCCCAACATCATCAATACTTCTTCTTCGTCAGCAATATAACTAAACGGAGTAATATTACCAAAAGGTTTGACACCATCAATGCGAGAATCCGCTTCAATTTCAAACAAAACTGGTTGCAAATCACCATTCGATACTTCGATATCACCAAGGAAAAAAATAGCCACTTCCCGATCAAGTGTCGTAGAAAGAAATGAATTCATTGAAATCAATTGCCCCATGAAATTTTGCAATTGTTGAACTTCTTTTCTAGACATTAATTGACTTCGGTAGACACGAATTGATGATGGAAATTGATATTGTTCAAGTTGATTTCGAAGATCACGAATAAAAAATCCAAATAAATAAAGCAAATCAATATTTTGCACTCGGAGAGCTTTGTTCAATAATTGATATATAAAACATTCTCTCGTATACCATGTCAAAGCGCGATTAGCTGAATAATCTTCTTCAAATTCACGAATAATATTTAATTGAGAATCATTCTTTGCATATTCTTTCTTACAATAAGTAATAAATTCATTCTTGTCTCTCGAAATAGATCTCATTCGAAGTAGACAATCAATCAAAATTTGTGAATGAACAAATTGGCCATTGAGTTCAGTTGTCGATTTTTCTCGAGTCCCACTAGTATGATAAACATTGATTGACAGTTGTCCTTCAAATCTATCGCAAGTTGTTTGCTTTTCTTGAGCTGATAAAATGTGAATTACGAGTTCGTTTATGTCTTCTGTCACACTTTTAACCTGAATAAGAAAAACAAGAAATTTGAGACTATACAACTCTTCAAAATGTTCATTTGTATAAGGAACATATTTGAATAAGAAGATCGTATATGGATGAGAACACGGTCTTTAAAAAAAACATTTCACTATAGAAACTACAATCTACATCGTCAAATTTTGTTGAGTTTGAAATAATAATTCTTATTTGTCGTCTTTTAATGACATCTTTCATACTGTTTGTATACACAACAAAAAATTTGCTTACTTTTCTATACGGTTTTGTCCATTCTTCATTTCTCTTATCCATACAGTACACAAAAATTGACGAAATTTGTATAAGTTGATGAATACGAGGTACAATCAGACGACCTGATCGACCACCAACAATCAGAATAATTCGATGACCTTTAGGTACTGACCGAATATATTTTTCACATTCTTTATCATCTGTGTACGTTTTTAAATAATTCCCTGGTGTACTAAGTAATTGTTGAGCATTGATATATTCTTCTGTATCATTAACAGAGGCATCAAGCCAAACGATGGATCTGTTTATAATATTGGATGTTTTTGATGCATGAACTGTTCCCATTACTATTTCAAAAAGTATTGCCTTAACAATAAGAGAAGTTTTCTTGTTTTGTGTTGTTGCATAGTTTTGAGTATGAAAATGTCACTCGTGCTTTTATTTACTTTGTCACAAAAGTGTTATTATTGGTGGAAAAGGATTTATGTTAGAGGTGCATTTTATATGAGAAAAAGGTAGGAAGTAAGCGTGTTCTTTCGTTTCTTCCACTTGACAGCGGTATAAGTTTACAATCTCAATATCGAACTCTATTATTAGGAGAAAGCACGTATTAGTGAGTTTTTCGACCGAACACGTCACAACTTGATACAATCATATATATGCAGAACTGAAAAGGTACTGATAATGAGAATAAAGATAACAGAGAAACAACGGGAATAGAAAAGCTTTCAAATGTAGTTGAAAATTAGAATTGTTTGATAGGTTGATTCAAATCGAGAATTTGATTGCTTTAGAACTAAAATAGAGTGATAAAAGATAAGTCATACTCCTACCATATGAACTACTTAAATACTACCTGTCAATTGCAGTTGTTTTCTCGACTGTCAGTTAATCGCGATTCTTTCTCACTGAAACTACAGTAACACAGAGAAAAAAAGGGTGTGAATGCGGTACTTTTCTGAACTCACATTTACTTAGACGCTATATGTGCTACAGCTGCACAAACACACACCCATACCCTTATCATTCTGTTTTGGGCAAAATCAAACTTTTGCTAGTTCTAAAAAGGGATGTTCTAAGTACGTTTTCTTTGTGTTCTATCAAATGAACTTATTAAGTCATTATATAAGTATTTGAGCTGGTTAGAAGAATCCTAATAAAATGATCATCAAATGCTTAAGTTTTTTTTTAATAAAATATTAAAAAATTCTTTTTTTCCCAGCTTATGATCTTAAACAGATGTGAGATTGTACACATATTATTTTAACTAAACATATTGTTCAAGTCACTTAGGTGTCAATTGTGGCTAAATATGTCATGCTTTCAGAAAAGAATTTTCACGTTATCTAAAGGATGAATGTGGGCCAGGCCTATCAAGTCTGCTGATTTGAATAAAAAGCTTCTGATTTTTTGACTTGTCTCCTGATAAAAAATCTCCTGATTGCAGGAGATGGTTCTCGTGATTTCTTCTGAATTTCAGTTCTGATTGTTTCGATTTTGCCGACAGTATGAATCAACACAAATAACTGTTGCAGGTAGAGACAATCATCTTTTAGCTCATCTTCTTGAAAGTGAAAACGCGTTTAATTCATAAAAATTCAATCATACCAATTCTTTCTAAAATGATAAAACAATTCGAACTAGATATCTCCTTATATGTGTTGAAACGAAAGTTTGAACATTGATTATTCGAGTTTTATAAAATTTCACAATTACTTTCTTAATGATCAAGAATTGTCATTGATACAGACGAGTCAAAGAGTTGGTAAGAGTGGCGATTTTGCCTCTCTAAGAGAGACCTGTGTAATATTTTCTTTTTTTAGTCAAAGTTCAAAAAATCTTCGTATTTTTCAGCCAATCTTATGGAAAAGTCTTCTGATCGAATCCTAATTTCAGAGGAAAAATTTCTGATTTCAAAAATTTGGATTTGGTAACTTTGCTGTCATCAAAAGACATGTTTGACTCATATAGTTAAATGGCACGACAGGTTAACTCATAATGCATATAATCAAATGATTTGTAACAAATCTCATTATGATTTTTGTTGGTTCTGTTTAGCTGATTTTCAACCATGAATGAAACTATCAAATAAATCAACGATGAAGGAAAATTTATTGATCTGATCGATTCGAAGAAGTAAATCGGCAAGACCAAGAAGCTTTAGATTTAATTAAGAAAATTTTTTCAAATCTTATGCAGTACTGTTTTTTTCTTTAATTTCAATGAAATCGTTTCGTGGTCTCATTTATAACACAAAATATGAATTGTTTGCCTTTTTTTCAAAACAGCATATATGTGAAATTTATCAACATTGAGAGTGAACTAAACAAAAGAAGAACGAACTTTTGCTTGCTCGAATATACTTGACTGTCGCTTAAATCTTAGTGTAAATTCAATCTCCATATGTTCATCGAAAACAACATGGTACTCTATTACTAATTTTCTCTTATTTGGTACGATCACATGTGACAGACAGAAAAAGAAAGAACGCTGCAAGTAATACAGTCAAGCAGAAAACAAGTATGAATAGTCTCATAAGAGGAAAGGCAAAGAAAAAATGTCCATGTGCAAATCAGATGGCAGACGATATTGATTGGCAATGACAAGTCATACCGTTATACTCATATCAATTTGTTTTTCATCTTTCAATTAAATGATGACACTATGAAAAAATAATATGTTAACCGTCATCAATGTTTTTTTTTATCACCTATATTGTAGGGAAATAGTTTATGTTTATATCACTTTTCAAGTTGCTCACATACTTGTCGATATTTCAGCAAGCATGACATTCATTTCCAACACTACTCATTACTAACTCATACGATCAAATCGACGAAGTAAATCATAATTGTTTGTATTTATTTCTGTGCCGTTGATGATGGTATTAATCATGTTGGAAAAAACATGCACCACTTCCTCGGAAGTCAATATCGATAGACAGATATATAAATAACAATTTAGACTACCATCTTCTTCGTTCACACGGTGTACCGAATAGTTACCAACAACAGTTTTCTTACACAATACGCGATATTTTTTAATTTCTCACACGATGCACATCTGCTGTTGTTGTTATTGTGTCTGTGTTCCAAGTGGACCAATGGGCGAACTACAACCGTATGTTTGTTGTTATCCAGTGTTAGTCCTCTAATTTGAAGGTCGAATCAGGGTTGGTGTAACCAGAATTGTGGTTTCTCGCAAAATACAAAGTTTTCAATTTCATTTGGTAGACCTGAGCGAAACCTATCTCGTTCTGTCCGTTGTTATGATAATCACCACGAATATATTCCAATCTGATGATACCCCTGCTCTCTAAACTTAGTACTTGACTCTAACCCTGATTCGAATATCATACCAATATTTATTGATTAACAGCCAACACCAACAAGTCCGCTTTATCAGTATAATCAATTCGTTCAGATATACATAAGCAAGTTTATTACTTATTAATATGTAAATATTATTCAATTCATTATTCCTGAAAAAATAAATTTTACCAGTTATTTTACATTGACAGTTAAATAGAAGAAATATCTTCTATCATTCCATTTTGATATCATAAATATCAAAATTTTACCACGATCGTTCGATTTTTTAATATTTATTTCAGATTGTTTTTAACGGATTTTGACATTCAATTTTCTAAAATAAACAAATAAATGCTTGCAATCTCTCTCGATCTGATTCCGTACATTTTTACCTTAAAAAGATCGTTTTTTTGTCTACTATTGAATATACCTCAATTTTCAGAAGTTTCTACCATTGTGATCTCTTGCTGCGGCAAATACATCCGACACTTTTTAAAATTTTGTGCAATGGTATTTTATCTCAAAAATTGCAGGAGACAGTTGAAGTTTTTCATGCGTGAGAAAATCTTCTCTTTCAGACCGAATTATGAAAAATTAACTCAAGTACAGGTACGAAAAATCTGTGGTGTAAGTGTGTGGATTTCGGTATTGTTGAAGTGAATATTTACACCCACACTCAAAATCTATTGAATGAATCGAATATTTTCAAAGAAGTATGCGATAAAAATGAACAAGATTTAGTGAGTGTTCTTGTTTTTCATGTTTATTTTTTATATGGAAAGTATTCGTTTAGTCATTTAGTTTCGTTAAAAAGACTGGTCTTTGTAGGGAATTTATTCTTGAAATAAGTCAATACCTTTCATTGAGTGATGAAATATCGACATTCTCCATTGATATTCTTCTTTATTACAATGATTCTTCGAAAAATCAAATCTGAACAAAATGTTTCATTAGAATTCAATATAAGTCAATTGTGGTTAGACACTGAATTAGCCTTTTTCTCTAATTTTAACAAAGGCATTTCAATAGCATTTCATAATTCACCATATGCAAATCAAATCAGTGAATATATAAAATGTTTTTCCAATTTGACCCATCTTTCTCTCTACTATGACGATAAAGTTAATTATTATATATTAAACGAAGCATTAGTTCAAGTTCGGCAACAAATCAGATAATTTGAAATTCATTGTCCAGAAATATTTTGTATTGATGCGACTAGAATTAAATATTTTTTTACATGATGTTAGTCATTATTCTTCAACATCGACAAACAGTCATCTTCAACATTACAAATCATCTTTCTTTATGCCATTAGCTGATTTATTTAATTAGCAATAAATATAATATTGAATATTTTTTTTTTGATGACAATTAATGGAAATTTTTTCTAAATAGATATTCTGAATTTGAAGAAAATTATATTTCAAGTGTTGGGAATTACATTTCAAGATGAACGATTATTAATAAAGAAAGTACTGGAAATTCAGACAATATTACGTAATGCACGACAAACAATTAAATGTCAAATTATTTTTTTTTGTAAATTTTATTTCATTTAATAACTTCAGTTCATATACATCATTTCTGATAATAAAAATGTTGATGACAATCTAGATGATCAAATTCAATGAAATTCAAACTAATATTAATATTATAATTAGTCTGCCATTCTGATTTCTACTGTTCTTTATCATTATAATTGTTCAATAGAAATTCTACTCCTACACACGTTTATTACTATTTAGAGTTTGTTAGAATCTGTTGTATGAAGATGGATACATATCTTTTTTCTTTAATTATCTATTGAAAACTCTTCCACCGTCCTTGAAATTGCATCATTTTTCGCTTTTTAATTAATGTCAAATATTATGTATAAAAATCAAAATCGGTCATTTTATTTAATCTATTATGTTTTTTTTTGTTCTCGAATAAACTGATGTCCTCTATCAGTTTAGAATAAATTTCTAGAAAATAAGCCAAGATGTAAAAGAGATTGTTAAAGACTACATGATTGTGATATGATTTTTGTTGAACGTTTAACAAGTCACGAATATTTTGATAAATTGACAAAAACAGTTCAGGATAAAGAAGAATCAAATGAAGAAATAAAATTCTTTTTAAAATATACTCGTCAAGCTAATGGGCAAATTATTCAAGAAAAAAAACAACAAAAGATGAAATGAATGAAGCACCTATTATTCTCTTTTATTTAGTTAAAGCAGTTTGATATATTTCTTATTATTGGATTTATGTTACACGAGCTTGCCAATTAACTGATGATGAATTGAAATTATGTATGGCTGGATGTTTGATAACATGGATTCAATTTAGTCGGGAAGAAGAAAGTCAAAGACACTGTTACTAATTTTTATTTTGCTAATCGAAATAAGTTTTTTAAAATTTCTTCTTTAAGTGTTCGTTCTATAAGACAAGTTACATTTTATTGCAAAATCATCAACAGAAGGTACTATTTCATTTCTTCTCATTATCTTTTGGACACAACGTTTAAACATTCAAGATAAATCTCGTTTTGTTACAGATATCAATCGACAAAATGAATATTCATTTCACAGTGCAGATGCTCGTTTCATTAAAAAATACAGAGAATTCGGATTTGAAAGCAATTGTCTTTCATTTACAAGTAATCGAAAAAAATAGGCGAAATGTTATCAACTTTGGACCATAAGATAAGACATTCATTATCTTGAAATTTTCATGTTCCTTCAATAAAATTTCATCCAGTACATGAGGTTTTCGATAAAAAGAACATAAAATAATGATTGAATGATTACAATTTGTCGTATTATTTAACTATCTGCTTCATTTTAAGCAGTCAAAGTAGACAAAATGACCAATGAACAATGTCAGAAACACAAGAAACAAGAAAAAAATGAATTTATATAAAGAAAAGTTGAATTTGCAATATCAGTCGCCTTTGATATTTGCTGTTGATGAATAGCTTGAATTTCGAGAAGTGTTAAACATCGTTTGAAAGCATTGAGATCGGCTATAGGAACTTTGATAGGCGGCCCTAATGAATTATCGTCAAACTTGCTAAGTATCACAACATTATAAAAAAAAGAGATTCGCTCCATCTTATTGAAGAATATATCATATTGATTGAGTTTTGAAACATGTTGTCCATCGATCCATATTCGATAATTGGATTGTGAATCAATTTTGGTCAAAATAATATGAATCCATCGATCATTGATTGATACATAGTTTCCATTGTTGAAATAATAGTTTTCATTACCATGAAGAAAGATGGTTTGACCGTTGACGTTAAAATTTGAGACTTGTATACCTAATTTACATTGATAAGGTAAGAAGAGCCAGAAGGAGAAAGAATGAGATGAACATGGGCAAGAAGATCTTCCTTATGAGATGAAGGTTCTGAAACAGACGAAGATAGGGGCCAACGTTCACTTGATCGAAGATTGATAGGAAATAATAATTGATCGATGCTTAGCATCGACTTTTGTTTAGAGGCGTTGATGTACTGGACGTAAGTATCAAGAAATGCTTATCGTGAGCGTTCTAATGATTGAGAAAACCATTGATTTAGAAAATATTCATTGTCCATAACCAAAGATCACCAACGACTACAGACACAAAACATTCGAAAAAATATCTAACGATTGATCAATATACCAAAAAATGTGATGTAATAACTCGCATGGCATTTGATCCATTCTATCTGTCTATTGTTGTTCGTTTCAGGAAAGAAAATGCTGTGCATAAAAGTATCATCATATATATATATATATATAACCTTTCATTGGCATCGCTATACAAACATCGGACGTGTATTGCTCTCTTAGTCAGTTATTAAACAATGAACGTTGACATAGCAAGGAGTACGAATGCGGAGACAAACAGAAGCATGTTTCTATTCAGAGTACTTGAAAACTTCACTTCAGCGATACCGAAATCCACACGCACACATCTACATCAACATCCACACCTTGATATGAGCAAGTCTAATGGAAATTTTATTATTATGATATCAGATGGTGAGAAATGTAGAACTTTGGTTTTACTATCAGACTATATAAAAAGAAGATTTCTTCAAACATTCTATAAGAAATTGATATAGCTCTGTAACTACTTTTGACATGACCTAAGTATAGTATTATAATTTGTTCAGTCGATTTGGTGATACAGTATCTCATGAAAATTATCGTATACGCTATACTTCATATACCACTCACTATGCCTATGGTTAAGTTAAGCTTCTCGAGAAATTGTACCTTGGTCATAGTTATTGTACAGGCAGATAATGGGACAGATTACCAATCAACCGATGTATAATTATTAAGTTTCGAATCATTAAGCAGCTTAATTCCAAAACTCTTATTATTCACTATCACAAATTTTCTTAATACAAATTACTTATCAACATGTGAACTACCATTTTCTTTTCTATTTCAGAGGCATCATAATAATCAAAATACGTCTACTGAACATCATGTATCGACGCTTATGTATAAAAAACCTTTGAACCTTTAAAACCGTCAAGGTTTATCATATTAATCATGCCATATCGAATTCGACAAGAAACAAGACTTGGTATCTAACATATACGCACACATCCAGATTTATTCAATCTCATTCGTTGTCTATTATCGATGGAAACGATATACAACTGGCATTATTAACATTTGCCTAGTTTAAGTTATTCTTTACAACTGTTATTCAGCAGTTCCATTCGCTCGATTTTCAAAAATTATTTCCGGAATTGTATAATGGAATCTTTCCTCATTGAGAGAATTGTTGTACATTAGCACTATCATTAAGTGATGAAGATTTTGTTTATATTCATTCGATTTAAGAATCCAAACGAGGACTGGGCTTTGTAAACTGCAGTTACTAAAACATTTCAGTAATTTTTGGACATTACTTATACATCAAGATATTGAGGCTTGAGGCTGAATCGTTCATTCGGTATATACTACCTTTTGATCTAGTTGGTTGAAAACGGCACTATCATCAATTGATGAACTACCCAGTCAGTGACAGCCGTACTATTATTAAGTTCGATGTTTGATCATTATCATCAATCAAAAGAATAATTATGAATCTATTTCGGATGCCAAACTTCTCTGTATACTAGCACTATTGTTATCTTGTTCACTGCCGAGTCATGTACTGTTGGTTAACCCTGTCGAAAATGAATCTTAGTATTTATCCAAATTTTAAAATTCGACACGTTAAACAAGGATTGGATCATCTTTATGTTCGACGTCGTCATATGGTACATTGATTTTCATTCATCTGAAGATTAAATTCAATATGATCATCTAATCGATAATCAATATTTTGCAAAAGCCATTTATGATCATGAATTTGGATGTACACGGCCCTCATCGCATCGCGTTACCACTACATTACAGTCCTAAAGTAAATATCTATCAACGTATCTTCAATTAGAATGATTTCATTTTCCTACGCTTTTTCCTCTCTGCCCTTTCTTCTATGTATTCTATTGATTCCATTATTGTCTTACGGGTCGAGAGAATTGTTAGAGTACGCCATCCATCGTTCGCTACCATTCTCTCTACTTATCCTTCTTCCGCTTTGCTATATGTCTGAAGAGAAATCAGAAATATGAGTTTCTCTGATTTGTTTTCTTGTTTTTCTGTTATTTAAGTTGTTGTTACTGTTTGTTGTTCTCTTTGTAAAATTTAACAAGTCACATGTTTGTTTAACGTCTTGCTTCTTTATCTGAGAGAAAAAGATCTACTTATGTAAGAAGTTGCTAGGAAGTTCGTTTCTATGCAAAAGAAATTCTACTAACGAAAAAAGACATTTTTGCCAAGAATTCGATGAAAAAAGAGTATTTTGAGACGGAAAATGCAGCGTTTGACACATATATCATTGAGCTGAATAACACGCATATATTTTTACTCATATACAACATCTAAAACTCTATTTAAATAAACACAGCATCTTTTTATCAAATTAGTACGTTTTGATTTTAGTGAAGGTGATCTTTTTTGACTTCCAATTAAGTCCATTGCACTTTCCAATGATATAAACCACTTTCTATGCGGATACTCATCGCACGGTCGACTTTCGAGTCGGGCCGTACCCATACAATACCATTAATATTGGTCTCAAGTACTGATGCGAATCGATGCCAGATTAATATGCCATTTTCTTCAATCGATATACAATCAGCTGTTGGTTCGATGGGCTCGAATGTAATAACGGAATAAAGCGAATTCGGTATGGTCACATTATAGGTGACTGTATTTTCATCAATGTGTCGCTGCCATGAAACAAGAATTGGTCCGTTAATTGTGTACACTTCGGCTTCCACATTTATCAATAGTTGAGTCAATCGCGGACGAATAATAAGATCTTCGGCAAGGCCATTGAATTGTACTCCGGCCAAGTATCGATAGAACCAAGCACCAATACTATTAAACATGTGATGATTTAGACTATCCGTACCACCAGAACCTTTTAATAAAGCATGAAATGTTTCCCAGTTTGTCGTGGCATTCTGTACATCATTGTTGAACATGAATCCAAAGGATGGATACGTTGTTTGAGTCGCCACTGTTACTGCTAAATCATGATAACCAGCGTCAGATAGTACTGGAAATAGTGCAGCCGTACCAATAATACCAGTTGTCAAATGGTTATCATTAGCAACAATATTATCGACAAGAGCTTTGATAACCGATGCACGAAGATTTGAAGGTACAACATTGGGTAGTTTCAATGCTAGCGCATTTGCCGTTTGATATCCTTCTGCATATCCATTGACGAGCGGATTGTAAAACGTCTCATGGAATTCTATTGCCAACTGATCATACAATTTGCTGTATTTGGCAACATTAGTCTGATTATTTAGTATTTTTGACAGAATTATCATTATTTGTACATCACTCAGATATGAAAATGCCGAGACCAATGAACTATTCGTCACAGGATAATTAGCCGGTGTTTCCCAATCGCCATAAGCGAAATACATATTTGCCAAACCACTTTGTTCTGCACGACTGGTCAAATAATCTACCCATGCTTGAATTCCAGCGTAGTGTTCTTTTACGACAACTGTATCATTGTAATGCTGATAGATACGCCAAGTAATTTCTGGATAAGCATGTGCCCAGGATGGGTCTGCTACATATCCACCGACGGAATATGGTGCTGTATCAGGTATCGATCCATCTTCATGTTGAACATCAGCAATATTTCGTAGAAAATTCACATACAGTCCATACAAATCAAAGTTGAATAATGCAGCATCAACTGATAGGGCTGCATCGCCAAGCCATCCTCGTCGCTCCTGTCGTTGACTACAGTCTGTTAGAATCGACATTATATTGCTCAGTTGTGACCACAAAATATTGTGTTGAATTTGATTGAGTATGAGTGATGATGAAGTAAAATTACCGATTAGAGTTGTTTCACTATGTATTGCCGCGCAAACCACTGACTCAATATTAATGTAATTAGCATATATTGAGATATAGCGAAAGCCATGATAAGTGAAGAGGGGTGCCAGTACTTCATGCGGATTACCTTGAATGATAAAATCATCAGACGCGGAAATAATTTGATAATTGGCAGAGTTAAGTCCTTGATACTTAATTCCATCCACACCTGGTTCATTAAGTAATTCTGCATGTCGTGTTGATACAGTCATTCCTTGTCTACCCGTAATTGTCAATGTGCAGTAGCCAGCAATATTTTGTGCAACATCATATGTCGGGACTTGTTGATTCGCTAAAGGCGTAGCATTAAACACACCACCATTCATTAAATTACCGCCAACAACACCTGGTGGCATTGACTTGTAGCCAGTTCGTGAAGCTGATGTAGCAATGTGCAGAGCATATGGACTAATTCGTATTGGATCCATAGATTGATATGTTAATTGACCGGTCGGTGAAGTCAATGGTGATTCGATTAGAGATGCATTTAGCCACAAACTGTAAGGATCAGTAAAACCAGCAGTTGACCAGTTGTATCGTTCAGCCCGAGTGTCATAAATTGTTCCCATATAGACACTATCTTTACGATGGGGACCTTCGCGACCAAGCCATGTTGTATCGGAGCTAATATTCATTGTTGTATAGTCGCTAAGTACAATATTGACTTGTAAGAGCAATCTTGGTGGTGGACCAAATACTTCTGGTGCTGGTGCAGGCACTCCTCCACCCCATTGTTCGTGCGTATAAAATCCAAGTCCTAACTGTACACCGATGCAATTAATGGATTGACCTTTCAAAATGTTAGTAATATCATACGAAACATAAAGGACACGTTGTGTGTATGTGGTCCATCCAGGATCTAGACGACGCGAAGGATCAATGTTTACACCATTAACATATAACATACCGTAACCCATTCCACTCATAAATACCATAGCGGCTAATATGCCTTTTGGAATATAAAATTCGCGCCGCAATTCATTCATATTAATCAGGCGCGAACCTATCCAACTGGCAGTCAATTCATTTTTCGGATTGAATAAGGCAGTTCGAAATCGACCAGTTACTGGTTCACTGACTGCACCAGTAGATGACCAATATTGAATGGAATATATGTAGTGTGTGTCAGATGTCAAAGCTGGACCATCGTATAAAATATTGGTCGATATGGATGATATGATACGTCCTGAGTCATACATGACTGAGGAGCTCTGTGTTGGAGAATAGAAACTGATTTCTCTGACAATGGTCAATCGATAAGCTGTTTGATGAAGCCCACGTCGTGAAGTGTCATTGCAATGATGCTTTTCATCATCAATTGACCAGGAAAAAATCGGCGTCTCAACAACGATATCAGGATGAGTGTCCACGTCATGATGGTCGATACGAATATGGCGTGGTTGTAATGAAGAATATGACTGTTGCAAGTGAATGAAGCTCGGTAAAAGTAGAATATAGAATGTCGATACGAGAAACGAGACGGCAAACATAATGACGACGATCGGAAAAGTTGTTTTCAATATTTTAAAATCTGACAGTACTGATTTTATGAACTTCATTTTCGAACTTCAAGGAAGATTCGTAAGAAAATGAAACATCAACAGAAAACTTATCCAAGATATAAAATTTTGAAAAATGAAACTATTCATTGTCTGTACATTACTTATTATGGTTGGTATCCCTTGAGATAGTTCAGTGTTAAATTCTTTTAAAAATTTATTGTAAAATTGCACAACAAAAATACGACTATTTTCAATGTAATATATATTGTTTTCCTATTAAAGTTCACGACGAAAATTTTCTGTAACTATATCAGCTACAGAATCGAAAACTATTTTTACGACAGCACCTACGAAACAAACTAAATTTTTACAACTACTACTTCCCTTGCTCATTCGATATTCATCAACGATGGTTGCGACTTCATTATTTGTCTTATTAAAAAAGATTGTCAAGCATTCGATATATGCCTTTTTTGACAACATTTTCCTGAAAGAATAGAAAGTAACTGTTACTTCCTAACTTAATAGATTAGGCAAAATCTAAACACTATGTAGACTTTTCAAGAGCAAAGTTGTTTTGTAAAATAGCTTACAACTATGGAAGATGAAGTATATGGTGCGTACTTTTTGTCTACTTGACAAAGAAATCAAGAGTGAGAGACTTCTATACTGACAAAAGTGGTTATTTTGCGACACTAGGAGCTGGGCAGATAGATAACCATTTTATCGATGCTACTCTTGAGTAAGAAGACAAGAAGGACGATAACATGTGACGTAGCAGAAGAAGAAAAAAAATGTAATTTCTACATAAACTTCTCCTCTCTCTGGGATATCCATATGATGTAGGATGTATAAAATGTGAAAATATTAGTAATAACAGTTATTGCTGATGCTATAATTGTCAATGGTATTAGGATATGTGGAACTCATATGTCTTCTTTAGATGGACTATGCTAATACAATTCCTTTTTGTATTTGTCTTTTTGTTATTCGCATGGTATATTTTTTTCATTTCATTTTCATGATATATTATTATTATTAGTCTAGCTATTAATTTAATGGACAAGATAAGCCTGTTGTGCGCATTCGTCAAAACTACAACAGATCTTCACGATCGACTGTGTATCTTGATGAACTCAAAAACACTGATATTAATTATTCTCGAGAGTTAAAACTTAGTCAGTTCATGCTTCTGTGTTGGGGAGTATGGAGAGCCGCAAAAATCTCAATTTAAACTTCCACTCACTATTATTTTCTTCAGAAATATACATGAATTCTACAAAACAAATTTGAGATAAATGATCATTCAAAGATAATACTCTTTAATCGACGATAATTATAATTATTATTCAATTAGTTTTTATTAGAACAAAAAAAGACAATTATCGAAAATTCTATTGGTATTTATAAAGGAATTTGGATGTTTTAGTTTATGTCAACTAAACGTCTTTATGCTGTTTCGATCATGCTTTAACTACAGTGATATAGGAATGTTTGCTGAAAAGAAAATCTGTAAGATTTTATATAACTATATATTTGATTTACACAATTTTCTATGTTTTTCCTGAACTCATCCTAGTATATACAAACTAATTATTTATGTACGATACATAGAAGAATTTATAATAATAAAAATGGGCAATATTTTAGTGATCATGACTGAAAAAAGTTCAAGTGTAAATTAAATAATTGCTAAAAATTTTTGAACAATATCTCATCACTTGTACTGTTTTTATTCGTTTAAAATACAAAGCAATCAATTATCATCTTAGACTTCAACTATCATAATAAGGTAGATAAACTATAAACAATTATTTATTTATTTAAATTCTACATAGTTCTATGATATTATTATGATACTTATAAGATCAAAAATGATTATTTGATTTTTCAAAAGCTGGAAATTCTAAAATTACTCAAGCAATATATTTGAAAAATGACTGAAATTAACAAAATTTATTGCTCAGACTCTGAGACAATTATAATTCATTTAAAAATCAGAATACAAGATTTTTAACTCTTTTAATCATTAATAAATATAAACAGTAACCGTGTTGATCCTTCAATTTAAAAAAAAAAGATTTGTTCAATTAATAAAATCAAAAACTGATAACTAAAATCTAATCTGTCTTGAGCGGGTATTCTAACTCATTTATTTTTATCAAGAATTAGTTGATGCTTGATTCATGGATTGCATTAATTTATAAGTGATCACATATATCATTCTGACCAAGCTTCCGAATGGAATTCGGAAACAAAATATTCTCCTACACTTTGTTTAGCTTAAAAAAGTGTACGTGTGCACTTAACTTTCGCAAGCAAAGGGTATCAAAGTTTAGAGTTTGAAGTTTGTCATATAATCTAGAACAATAAACGTGTGGATTTCTATACCCGATCAAAAATATAAAATAAATACATAAGATTAACTAAACAACAAATATACACATGATTATTTCTAAATCTGACATGAGTAGAAACATATTTGAAAAAAAAGTAAAGATTTTACTATTTGATTAAAAGAAAAACTAGCAAAAACCAATCAAAATTTTCATTTTCATCCTCTTCATAATGTACATCTAGATGATTATCACAGAACCATATTGAATCAACTTCTATACTATTGATGTACTAAAAAAAGGTAAATTAACAAACAATCTATCTGTGCATCGTGAAAACAGAACAAAAGAAAGAAAAAATATGATTAGAAATAAGAAAAAGAAATTTTAGCCGTTAGTAAAATTGATCAAAAGAGGTCGTCTGATATTAATATTAATTCATGGAGAAACAGATTTTTAGATCAAAAACAAAGTATTAATTTCATAGACACAGTGTGTTGCGTACACGCTGTTTTTTTACCAACAGTGTGTAAAATAGCGTGTACATTACATTTAGAAAGTATTTCGTACATTTTGATTCTGACGCAAGTTGAAATCAATAGAAGTGATCGTTCAATAGTTTCTTTTGGAGATGTGGCTGTTTCTCTTCCTTGAACTCACATCCATGCCTTTACCTAGTACAAGATGCTTTATTTAGAATTATTAATTACAAACAAGAAAGAATGAATTGTAATGTAAGAAAGAAGATAATGAATTATCAAAAATAACTTATTATAATCATAATTCAAATGGAAGCTACAAATTAAATTTTTATTTTTCGATTGGAATTTGTAATGCTTTTAAGACTGTTGGTACCATAACATAGAAGCTACCTGTTAAAATTAATTCTAAATATTCAGCTTCTGTAAAATATCTTTTTAATTGTTTATCCAACTCTTCACTGATCGTTCCTCTATTTTGAATTAATGATTCCATTAATTCGAGTACCACTTTTTCTTTTTCATCGAAAATAGCACTTTTTTGCCATTCTTTAATTGAATCAATCTTTTCTATTGATATACCACATTGCTTTGCCATTTGTTCGTGCTGAAACCATTCATATTGTGAATTACAAAGTTGTGCACCTCGAAGAATCATTAATTCACGAAGTTGCCGTGATGTTGTACAGTTACGTCGCAATGAATAAGCAAAATCAATCCAAGATGAAAACAGTGTTGGATTATTTGATAAGATTTTATAAAGATTAAGATCAGGTTTTCCACCAAGATCAACAATTTTTTGTTGAAGTTCAAAAGGAACATCTTTTAATGGTAATCTTGCTTGACAAGTATTGTCCTCCTCCGACATTATTTTTTTTTATGATCTAGAAACAAAAAAAAGATATATACTTCAATTTCTCTTCACAGTAATTAATGCTCAAAAAAGAAAAACACTTGAACTAAAAGTTTTAAATACACGAATATTGTGTCGTAAAATGATTGACAGTAAGAAACCAACATTAAATAAAATATGACCTCACTCGCATTACTTCCAAACAACAACAAAAAGAATAGTTACACACATTTCATACGACGTAGACTAAGAAAAGAAAAAAAAATCTTACAATGTTGATCTACCGTATAAGCAGCTGTACTTGTCTTTCTTTTTTTTGTTTTATAAGATAAGCTTTTTTCATAAATCGAAAAGTACTTATGAAAAGGTCCTCAAATAATATGAAGAGTTCTTCGACAAATTTATGTATCATTGACTTGTGCAAAAAATCCAATAATTTATTCAAACAAAATACAGAGCAAACATGAAAATCTTCATGAAACTTGTTAAATAATATATATTTTGATGCAACTCTATCAAATCTCGATGTAAATTTGTATGAATTCACTTCTTTTTTTTACATCTTAACTACAATTAGCATACACCTTCTGTTTTCAAGTATGACGCTATTGCCATGTTGATTTAACAATTGTTTGCATTTGCGTTCTGTAACTCTAAATATCGTTTTGAATGCGTGCATCGTCAAGCGACACACGCTGTTGATGCTGATTTATTCCACTCGAAAAAAAAATCGGATTTATTCAAGGAAGAGTATTGATTCATTCATCTTTTTTACTTAATAATAATAACTATGGCGTACCAGTTAAAAAAAGAACATTTAAGGAATTGGGATGCATCAAAATCTAATGAAAAACCAATATCTAATGATGATCAAAGTACTTATATATCAGAACAGTCCTCCCCTATATCATTTCGTGAAAATAATCTACCACCTATTCCAAATAATAAACAATTATTAACACCACCTTTACCGCGAGCTGATCTACCAAAAAAACAACCTCATACTCTTCGATATCCTTATAATGATTTACCAGAAAACGGTATACCACTTGCTACTCAATTTAATCATGCACGAAAAGAAGAAAAAAAAAGCAAAAAAGCTCTTCGTAAAGCACCACCAGGTCAAGGAAATCTTGTTCCATTACCTGAAACAAATCCACCTGCAATGAATGATAACTATTATCCCTATTGGCATTATTATAAACTAAAAAATCCTGATTGGAACATGCGTCATCGTCAAACTACTGATGGTCAACTGATACCTTATGATCCAGTCGATCCTTCACAATATGCTCATGAACCTGCATTAACAAAGTCACCGACAACATCACGTCGACATCATCGAAAGTCTCATCATAATAATCATGATGCATCTATCACGAAATACAGTCCTAATCAACAACGTCATGACGTGGTTGAGAAAGTATCACCATCGTCACCTAAACAATATAAACGTTTGGAAGATACTGATCATATAGAAAATTTGGATCAGACACGAAGACAAAGAAGTTCTCAACAACGTCACAAATTTAAGACAGAAAATGATTGGCATGATAAGTCTGTTCCATCCATGACGGAGAAACCATCACAAGACTCAAATAATCTAACTATACCTTCTGACGCTTCAGTACGTCGATCAAAACATCGTTCAGAAAAAATGAATAACGATTCCACTGATGAAAATAAAAGACATCATCACGTTCATCGTCATCGTCATCATCATCATCATTCCCCTACTCAATCTCAACAACACCACCATCATCATCATCATTCTCCTACTCAATCTCGACAACACCATCATCATCATCATCATCACCATTCTCCTACTCAATCACAACAACAACAACATCATCATTCCCATCATCATCACCATCATCGTCATTCTCATGATCATTTTTCACCATCCAAAGAATATGTTGATTGTGAATTTCAAGTTGTTGATGCTTCATTTAATAAATCAGAACGAACACCTTATTTTCAACGAACAGAAACTCCACCTCATTCACCTCCACCTGTAATTTATAATCAACCTTCTTATCTACCACCTATTACAAGTGATTATCATAGTGGACCAAATTCAACTGATTATTATAGTATACATACGCTTAGTAAAGATTGGAGAGATTCAATTAAATCACCACAAATATATAAAGCTGACCCGCAAACGACATTCTATGATCGCTATCTAAATAGCGTAATAGATAAAAAACTAGCTACTTGATAAAGCAACATGTCAAATTTTATTGTTAAATTAATCTATATTTTTGTTTTTTCAAGAAAACTACGAGTCAGTTATATTTGGTAATCAATGATGATTTTCAAAGGACGGGAGACAGTTTGTGCACAACTCGATCCTAAACGAAAATCTCTTCAGAAGTCAGCTTCACCTTGGAAATTATGCTTCTTCCTTCATCACTCAATCACTCTCGATGCACATGAACGATTTTTCTCAACACTATAAAGTAGTCTATTCTATCAGATAGTCTACCATCCCTTTATAGGACATATTTCTACCTGTGATAGTATCATGTAGTGCCTATAATCATCAAGTTCTTCAATGTAAAAGCGACATATTTTCAGGGTAGATAGACCTTTTCAATAGCTAAAAAATAATGCCAAAATATTTAGGAAAATATGCCGTGCTGGATGTTTTCTGAAGAGCACGCTGACATAACCCTATGGCAAAGGTACTAACTTGGGCAGTTCTATCCATGCAATCTCCAGACTAGTTTATGTAAACAGAGACAATTTTTTCACAGCAGTGAGAACATTTGGTAAGCTCAAGACTAATGCCAAAATGTGGATGAAGAGATCGTGTCTTGAAATATTTTCAGAGACAGTTGTGCTGAAATCTGCTGGGCTAGGGGTAGAATAGATACGGGCATGACCAATCTGGAGTTTTCTACCGAATCAAAGAATGCACGGACCATGCTGCTGAAAAGATAATTTGAGTTTTTTCTAATCAGTTCACTGAGAATTCGTTAGCTACTCTGGGCATCGATTTTAACCTAACAGTTATCATCGGAGTGTATGGTATATTGCAGGTACGGCGGTGATGCAACCAATACACCGGAGTACTTTCAGTATCTGGCTTTTTACTCCCAGTGAAGGTTGGGTTGAACAAGAGACTTGAGACTTCAACGATAGACAATTTTTGGGAGAATGTTTTCGATCGAAACTCGAATTCAGAATTGAAAATAGTTTACAATCATCGAGACCCAATAGAGCTGCATTGATCATTTCAGAAATCAACGTTTTTCGTAGCTCATGCGTACAAGAAACATTTGTTGTAGAACTACAGTACATGCATGTACTCCAAGCAGTACAGTCGGTTTAGGTGCATTTATACTCTAAGACTGCACGCGAGCCAGACTATCTGTATCAGTTTGAACAGATTTTAAAAATATACAGAGATTTTGATCAAATACATGGTGAAAGACTACTGTGAAAAAAGTCGCAGTCTATCGTCGATATCTGACACATTTCAATATCGGGGGTTTACAGACGGCTTTTGTCTGGATGGAATCGCATCAGTTCTGTCTTTCTGAGAGTGCAATGCAAAGGCAGTTGATGTTCACATAAACTGCATCCATACATTATTTCGGCTATAAATTGCAACAAAGAAGAATAACTCGATAGCAACTCCTGACGAACACCGCTATTATCCACTATACGAAAAAGTTTTCTTTTTAAGTTTGCACATTATACGGCATTAATAATATAACTATTCAACATCTTAACTTTACGACAGTATATCAGTATGTTCCTTGTGACTTCCTTCTCCTCAAACAAACTTATCATCTATCACGACCTAACTTCTCAAACCCAGTTAGTACATTCCAGAGCTCTACGATCCCACAAAGCAAGCTCCGATCCGACTAGAGCGCAAACAAAGCCCAAAAAACAACATCATTGATAACTCAAGCACTTCCTTTCTCAGCATGGACAGGCCTGCAAGATCGTCAGTCAAGTCACTTTAATACTCATATGCCAACAAGACAATCAACCATAATGTAGCATACTCACCATTTCGACATTCCAACTGTTTTCGGGTAGTCAGATTTTCATACATATTCTCCCATCATTTTTTAGCTTTTCAAAAGCCACATCTATCCTGAAAAAAAAGCTCTGGTTCTATGAGCCATTGTGAAAATTGCGTGGACAAAGCTGTCAAACCTTGTGCCTTTTCTAGAGGATTATACCAGTAGGCTCTTCAGAAAATATCGAGCACAGTATATTTTCTTACTTATTGTGGCATTATTTTTTAGCTCTGGAAAAGATCTATCTACCCCGAAAATATGTCGTTTTTACATTGAAGAACTTGATTATTATAGGCACTACGTAGCACTATCATAGATAGAAATATGTCCTATAAAGGGATGGTAGGCTATCTGATAGAATGGACTACTATATAGTGTTCAGGAAAATCGTTCATGTGCATCGAGAGTAGTTGAGTGATGAAGAAAGAAGCATTATTTCCAAGGTGTAGCTGACTTCTGAAGAGATTTTCATTTAGGGCCGATTTTTGGACGAACTGTCCTCCGTCCTTTTGAGTTTGATTTTTTTGCTCAAGGAAAGGAGTTTTTCTAAGAAAATAACGATATTCCGTCTAGTTTGTGGGTGGGTGTGGGTGGGTGTGGGTGTGGGTGTTGAACTTATCTTAACACTCAGACCCACCCACACCCTGATTTTATTCGTCGCTGTTTTTCTTATATTTCTAATTGGAAGAGAAATATTGGTAGAGAACAATAAACGTGTCCGCCTAATATTTCACTGTATTAGATTCATAGTTTGTTTTTTTTCGTCAAATTTGTTCATCCTTAAACAAAAAAGAAAGAAAGATACGCTTTTCTTTCTGGTTCATTATAGAGAGACGAATACATCTTATGTAACGAATAATGACTATCGTATGACTGTATGTATATATTGTTACTTCTTATGTTATAGAAATTCTCAAACAGGTAAGATAGTTGTTTCTCTTCACATAAATCAATTTTTAAGTAAATAATTTATTAAAAAAAGAATTCATCTATATAATTTGTATTCTTGATATTTTTTGTGATTTTCGTTGAAAAGCGGATAAAAAGAAAAGTTATACTTAACATTTTATTTTGCTTTCTTAAATTCAAATACTATAGAATGAAAATTTCTTTACATCAGAAATAATTATAGAAATAGATAAAAATTAAAAAGTATTATTCCATAAAATGAATCTTTTGATATATAAATCATGTTTTAAATAATTTATTATTCTGTTCGTAAGTTTTATCAGCGTAAGAAGACAATATTACTATGAAAATTTCATAAATCATTGAAACACATGTAACTTGACCAAGAATAGAACTACAGTTTTTGGGAAAGAGACTAATATAAAAAAAAAGTTTTGAAAGACTTGTGACTCTCGCTGCTACACGCGTGTACAACAAAGTTGATAGTTTGAACAAATGTTGAAGAAGTAGAATGGAACAAATTTTTCGAGGTACACGTATACACTTGAGTACTAAGCAATTTGAATGATGAGGGCGGATAATGGAATCTGCATATCCCTAAAATATATTAGTTTGTTGTGTTGAAATCAATTCAGTGGTGGACCATAATATCCTTGCAATGTTTTATACAGGAACATCTCGAATATATTTTTTTTGTGAATCCGAACCCAATACAAGCTAGGTTTCTCGAGTTGAATTCCAGCTCGTACCGGACAAAAAGTAAAACATTGGGTCCGCTACTGGCCAGGCTTAAGGCTGGAAGGATGTGTAACTTCCTAGACTCGTACTGCACACAGTCGGTACTGACGAAATCCTATCACGAAGATATTTTGTGCACTTTTCATATGTTTAACGTGGTTCATTGTACGTAATGTAGTAGAAGGTATGATATTCAGTTCTGTAGTTGTTATAGCAAATTTTTGTTCTTTTATGTAACACAGTAATGAGGTCATTCATAACACAGAATATTTCGGGAAATAGGTTCATTTTAACAGATTCATCAAGAGAAGATTACGGTTTAATATATAATCAAGGTTTTTTTTTGTTTTAAAGCTATATACGAGGGAAACTTCGATCTGACGAGATTATTTATGTTTGACTGATGTTGTGAAAAATAAAATTTAATTTTGAAACATTTTTCCGATATATTTTCACTGCTAATGTGAAGTCGATTACCTGTACGAGTTTGAAAAATTATATTTCGAAAATAATTCTCAACTAGAGTATATATATAAATAGAAATAATTGTCTAGATAAAATGATAAATACATTAGAAAATTTGACAAATGAAATTCTTCTTAATATGGGTTTACGAAAATTGGTCGAAATTTTTATTACAAAAAAAAACGAAGGCTTTTTGTTAAACACAGGCGCTAAATCTTGAGCGTAAAAGCAAAATTTACACTAATTAAATTAATCAAAAAAATACTAATATTTGAGATATCTAATAATTTAGACAAATAAGTTCGACAAATACAAAAAAAAACAAGGAATTGTAGTTTAGAAACTATGAGCAAATCCTCTACTTGTTGTGGTAACGTTCCCTGTCTTGAAAGTGTGTGTAGGGATGAGGACAAGGTTGAAGACACATTCTCGAAGCAGGCAACCTTATTATAGCAATCGGGAGAACTCACTCATAGTTTCTAAACTGCAATTCCTTTTTTTTTGTATTTGTCGAACTTATTTGTCTAAATTATTAGATATCTCAAATGTTAGTATTTTTTTGACTAATTTAATTAGCGTAAATTTTGCTTTTACATTTAAGATCTAGCGCCTGTGTTTAATAAAAAGTCTTCGTTTTTTTTATAATAAAAATTTCGACCAACTTTCTCTTCGGTCAATTTTCGTATCGCCTAATTTTCGCGTCGACCAATTATCGCATCGACCAATTTTCGTATCACCCAATTATCGACGACCAATTTTCGTTCGACCAGTTTTCGCTTTCCCTGGTCTTTCATATCATCATACAGAACTGCATTGAATAGCATCTGTTTTATTAAAAATTAATTTTCATTGAAATTCTACTGTGTACCTGTTAGCTTCTTTTTTTAAAGTTAATATCAACTATTACTAATCTATTATGATTAAGTCTTTTGTTTTAGCTTTTACAATTATCTATGCGTTTACAAACTCATTTTCGTTTTTGTGCTGAAATTGTTCAAAGTGAACAAACACAAATAATGAATCGAATGAAAGAAGTTGATACACGTTCAAATTCTGTACAACAACGTCTTATTGATAAACAAAAACGTTTTCATACCTATTGTGAACAATCAAAAAAATTACGTGATGTTGCAACGTCTTTAAAACGTCTTGATCAATCATTAACTGAATTAGCCGATCGAATGCGTGCAATTAATCTATGTTTACTACCAGATGATCAATTACCAACATTGTCTTTTCGTAATAAATCAACAATATCTTCTTCTTGTCAATAGTTATTTTCTTTTTTTTACATTTGATTGCATTTCAGAAAACAACATTTGTTTTTTTTTGTCAAATGAATATACGGGATGTCCAATAAGTCACTGAACAAGAAAAAAATTGAATATCTCCTTCATATTTTGGTCAAATGGGCTGATTTTTTAACCACTGATAAAACATAATTCGTAGCTCGTATTCATAATAAAAACGTTAAAAAGTACTGTTTTGAAACATCATTGTTGTCTTCTTACCTTTCACACGTGAAAAAAGATAATCTATTTATTTTTATGGCTAAAAATAAAGGACACACCTAATATTTTAGATTATATTTGTACAGCAGATACATATCTTGTTATTTATTGTATTCTCCAAGTTTCATCCGTAAATAGCTGGAATTTGTTGAGAAAACTGAAAATTTACCTCATATACTTTTGTGTGATTAAAATCAAAATTTCGTGCAATGCTTGTCATCCTGTCATTTTTTTATTCAATTTGAATGCTTGGATAGTGGTTAACTGTTAGTTGGGCTACTTTAAAAACGAGAATTTCAGACACCTAACCACCAGCCAATAATTCGAATTGAAATAGAAAGGGTAGCTGCACAAGTATTCTAACAAATATTGATTTCAACTAGAGACAAGTTCACCCGAGACATATTTACATTTTTCTCAACAAAATCTCGCTGTTTATGGCTGAAACTTTGAGAATACACTAAGTAACAAGATATGTACCTGTGGTATAAATCTGAGACTAGACAGCAATATTATGGAGAAGTAATCAACAACGATGCTTACAAGCAGTACTCTTTAACGTTTTTATTATCAATATGAGCTATGAACTGTACTTTATTAATGGTTAAAAAATCAGCTCATTTGAACAAAATATGAAAGAGCTATTTATTGGACACCTTGTATCATAGTTTTCTTATTTTCTAGATGTTCGGTAGTCGTTCAAGACATACTCATTATCATCAAACAAATAGATCCTATTATGGCATTCTACTTCTTCTTGCTGAATTAAGTCGTTCATCACATTTACCACCAATAACACTTACGATTATTATTATTAATGTATTAATTTATTTTGATATATTTCCATTATTTGGTTTATCAAGTAATTTACAATCTGTTTGTATTAGTACACATGCTGTACTTGATCAAGGAGATTATATGCGTATTTTACTTGCTCCATTTTTTCATGGTGATGATATGCATTTGTATTATAATATGGCATCATTTTTATATAAAGGACAACAACTTGAAACTCTATTCGGTAGTCGATATTTTGCACTTTTAGTTACAATATTAACAATTTCATCAAGTTTAATGCTTGTTATACTTGGCCAATTAGTATCAAGTTTATTTGATAATCCAGAATATTTATTTACATGTGCTATTGGTTTTAGTGCAGTTATATTTGCATTAAAAGTTATAACAACACATTATACACCTAATTATAGTTCAAATTCATTGTTTGGTTTTATTCCAATATCGACAAAATATATTGTATGGGTTGAACTTATTGTTATTCAATTAATTACACCGAATGTTTCATTTCTTGGTAAATTTTATTGTGTATTCTTGTTTTTGTGAACCACAATCTAAAAAAAGTATTGAACTATATAGGTAGAGATTTACCGCCCTGTTCCGGCACAGAGATTTTGCACTTCTGGAAGATTATGTAAAATGATAGTGAAGAAAACGTTGTGAGACAGATAGAATGAAACAGTTTCCTTGTAATTAGCAGCAGCAGCAGCTATATTGTGTTTCATATTTTAATTCCGCAGAGACTGCACTCACAGCTTTCTAAGTTATTTTCATGATGACTTGTTTTTTTTTCTTTCAATTTAGGTCATTTAGCGGGAATTTTAGTTGGTCTGTTGTATACAAAAGGTCCATTACGATATATTTGCCATAACATACATAATTTTATGTTTTAACGCTGGGGTGATATAAAAAATGATATATGTATAACAATAAATGAATTGTTTTATTTTTTTTTTGGAAAAAACTCAATGTAAAAAAAACAGCGACAAATAATCTCGATATTCGAAAGAAGTGTTTCTTCTTGTGTTTGCTTATTTTTTTTAATTATTTATTTCATTTGTTTTTCAATAGTTGCATTAAATTGAAATTCTGTAAACAAGTTATGAAATTATAAATATGATCTTCAAGTAAAAATATGTAGGTAAATTGTTCTTGAAAGTCAAAATTTTGTATGGATATAAGATCTTTTTTTGCATTGATTGTGGTTGCTTTGATTACGGTGTAACAAGTTGAAATCAAAGAAAAATGAGAAGAAAACAATAAAAGCTCAAGGAATTTCAGAATGACTGTGCAGACACAGATAGAGATATACATTTAGATATAAAGGTACTTTAAGAAAAGTACTAGGTAAATGCAAGAGGTGACTTGACATATAAAAACGATAGGTTTCACGAAACTAATTTTTTCGCAAATAGAGAATAGAAAACGATTTTGAATATGGTACACTTGTCTAATGGAGTTCAATTTATATGGATGTGGGTGTGAGTTTGGATGAACAGCCACATCCAGAATAAGCAATCGACCATAAGATTTTATAAATAAAGCATATCCATCATGGTCATCTAATTCAGACTGTTCCTGTATTGTGACATGATGTGTAATCCGGATCGAATAGGAAAACCATGTTGAAGTGCGCATGGAAATTCAAACCAACACCCTCCATCCATCATTATCACTTGTTATGAATGTCTCACTAGTATGAACATCAATGCTTATCGTAATATTCCTTGACATAACCGATTTTTATGTTCCTACAATAATATCAACACTGTTTCTAACCAACAGAATGAATAAATCGAGAACATGAGAGAAAACGACAATGTTTTTTCAGTAGTAAACAGAACAGATCAAACATTATTGAAAGCATTGCTGTTTTTTGAAAGTTTCAAAGACTTTAATTGATAGATATTTCGATTCTCAACATGCACGAGAATAGTTGACTTATGACACGAACCAAAGTTCACAATCTCAAATTGTATCTAGGAATAAAGCTTGCTTCATCATACATATAGAGCTTGTGTCTCGTATAATTTTAGAAAGATTTTCTTCATGTTAAATATTAAAAGCAAAGAAAAATGATGATGTCATTAGAGCTGAGCAAAATACTCGAAGTACTCGTACACATACTCGAGACTCTTACATTTAACAGTTTAGACGCACAGTTTTTTTTATGGAAAATTCAACCTGTTGTGCATTATTCAAAAGTAAGGCCTACTGCTGACACCTTCTTTTTGACCCATACGAATATACATTTGAGCATTCATACGATAGAAAGTTCTAGAATAGCTGCCATATTATTTTCACTTTTCTCTTGGTTAATTTACTCATGCTCCATTAGCAATACTATATATCAGATTGGTGTTGATGTAATCCATCGATCTTTTTTTCTTTCTCCGTTTTATATTAAATAAAATCTGTAATTTTGAACAACTTTCGGTTTGTCGTTGTTGTTTCTATTGTTAACATTTTCAGAAAACCCAGATCAAGGTTTATGAAAAGTTGTTCTTAGAGCAAAGGCGTATTTTTCTACTCTTTTTTGTGAAACACAACCTGAAAGGAGTACTGAGGTTTAAAAGGTAGAAAGTTGAATATACTCCACAGATGGAACTGTTACGAACCGCAGAGCAGTGTACGGTTAAATGCTGCTTTACCAAATGGTACAATTTTTTAAGGCTAAAGTGTTGAAAATAATCAAGTTCCTTGTGACCATGTGATGAAATGAAATATAATACATTGATGTTTCGATCACTATTATTTTTTAATAGAAAACTATATATTGAATATTACCAAACAATTGCTCAGATATTTCAGATTCGCGATCTGGATTAATAACTTGTGAGAGTTCACTATAGAAGCAAAATTTTATTGTAAGAATTGATCTATTACATGTACACCAGCATATATCGGTCGATCGGTTTATTACCTGTAGACCAACCGATCCTATCGGGTCTAAAAGTTTAAGATTCGTGGCGATACGAGTCGTCAAAACTCTAGACCGGCTCTATCTATGACGCACTCCCTCGATACTCTCTGCCTAATTGTTGCGACAGATATTTTAATTAATTAACTGACTACTTAATTAACTAATATTTAATGAATGGCTCATTCATATTTCATCAATAACTGATTAATAATGCCTTGGTAAACATGATACACACCTTGGAATCCCATCGCAGACCGTGACACATGATCAAAGACTGTACATCAAGAATACCATATCATAATATAAGAACTACTTTTTGATTCCACTGCAAGAGAAATAAGTAAAAGCATGGGTGGTAAAGGAGCAGCAAAATAAATAGATTAAAACAAATTCTTTCTGAATAACACGAGTAACTACATCGTGATTCGTATTTTAATTCTGAAGGGATCATGCTGACCGATTTTTAACGTGTTTTCGGAGGATTAGTACTCGTATTCGTACTCGAAAAAGTCTGTACTTGCCTAGCTCTGAACAAATGCTTTTTTTCTTTCGTTTAGTGATCTTAATATAGCTATCTATTCACTTCAAGCTTGTTATGATTGATTCGATATTTAGAGTCCTTATGATAGTACATGGTTTGGGGATCATACGTCTTATGCAACATTTGTATCTTAGAATGTTTCAGCAAAAACTGAAATTAGTAAAGAAAACTTTCGACAAGATAGATAGATATACCCATTTACCTTGCGGTGTAGGGTGAGACAGCAAAATGAAAAATGCAAAGAAATCACACTATAACAATCACACAAAGTATAATAAAAGGAAGTGTTCTTTTCAGCCAAATGTCATGTTCAATCTCATGAAATATTAATTCATCCTATATCATCAGATTATTATCCTCCATAATGGTTTAGATAATACTCTTCATTTTATCACAGAAAGATTACTATTTCATTTGTTGCATTACTATTTTAATGTAATTTTGTGCTTCTTGCACCACAGCATAGATGGAACCGGTAGGGTTTTTTCCTTACCGGTACCGGCACCGGTCTAAAGGGTCAGGCCGGACCGGACCGGCCCGGCCGGTAGACCGGCACAATTCCTTTACTAGCTTGCCATTCAAAACANTGTGCATTAGACAAATGGCATAATTATTTAAGTGGAATTAAATTTATATGGAAAACTGATCATAAAGCATTAACACAATTAAATCAAAAAGCTCAAATTAATAAACGATGCGAACGATGGAGATTAAAAATTTTAGAATATGATTTCAAGGTTAAATACATTCCTGGTTTAACAAATTTAATGCCTTATTATTTATCAAGATCTCCAGTTGACGATGGTGAAGACGATCCTGATGAAACTACGCATCTAATTTCAGCATCAACACAAACAGATATTTTATTTAATAACACCCATTCACCTATCATCGCAGCTGTTGAAACTCGTGCTATGAAATTACGAAATAAAATTTTAAATGATACAAATAATAATAAAAAATTAACATCAGATTCTCTAAATACTTCTGTTGAAGAGAATCGAATAATTCCATTTTCAATGGAACAATTAATACAAGCTCAACAAGATGATAGTTATGCGAAAAATATTCTGAACAATATCAAGAAATATAAAAATTATATTATAAAAGAAAATCTTTTAATGCGTCGATTAAATCCTCCAGTTCCTTATGTACCACGAGGTGATATACGACAAACAATTTTAAGCATATATCATGATACCGCAGCAAATGGTGCTCATTTTGGAAGAGATAAAACGTTACATAAAATTAAAACACGTTATTTTTGGCCTTCAATGTATAAAGATATTGATAATTATGTCAAATCATGTATATTATGCGCTCAATATAATCCTCGTCGACAAAAAAGTCATGGTACATTACGACCAATTAAACCTCCTGATGGAGTATGGCAATTAGTATCTATGGATTTCCATGGACCTATCACTCCAACATCTCAACGTGGAAATAAATATATTATATCTCTGACAGATGTATTATCAAAATTCGTCGTTACAAAAGCTGTACGAGATAATACTGCTCAAACAACTGTTCGATTTCTCAAAGAAGATGTTATTTCAAAATTTGGTACACCTCGTTGTATTCTTACTGACAATGGAACGCATTTTACATCAACAATGACGAATGAATTATTTAAACAAATTGGAACAACGCATCTATATTCAACACCATATCATCCTCAAACAAATGGACAAGTTGAACGATACAATTCAACAATGGATGCGAAGATCGCAGCTTTATCCAATTTATGTAAAACCGACTGGGATAATCAACTTCCATTCGTAACATTTAATTACAATGCTACAATTCATTCTTCAACCAAGCAAATACCTTTCGAAATAATGTATGGTAGATCTCCTGTTTTACCATTTGATCATCAAGATACAAATGTTAACATTTCATACGATTCTGAACATGCAAAAAAACTTAATCAATTTTTATCCAAGTTAAACGAACAAGCAAAAATTAATATTATTAAGAATCAAGAACGATATAAACAACGTTATGATGTAAATCGCTCTGATCCAACCTACAACATCGGTGACTTAGTTCTTGTCAAAACACTCAACATACATTACAAATTTGATATTCGTTACGAAGGACCATTCCGAATTATTGAAAAGATTGCACCAAAAACATTTATTGTACAACACGTCAAGAAACCAACATTACATCGACAAGTTACAACCGACGTGTTACTTCCAATTTTTCAACGAATTTATCAATAACAGGACCTCTCTAATAAAGAGATCCGTTCAAAAAAGAAAAAAAAAAAAGAAAAGATATTAAAATGATATTATTTAATCACTACGTCAAATTAACTGGAATAATTATCTATTCTTAGATTAACCTACCAAGATATGATTTAGCATAGCACGACCGGGGAGTGTGACTTTCCTCCACTCACTGATTTTGAAGGGCTATCATATTTAAGTCGTCCCATATCTATTAATATATTTTTATTCTATTATACGAAAATCAAAATTATTGAATATAATTAATGTTCAATTATTCTTGACAGACTCTCACCCATGGCACTGAGAATCGTAAAAGAAACGATATTTCGTAATTTCTTTTGGCATTAATATATATATATCTATATAAAAAAAATTATTTATTTATTTCTCTCGGTTTTAACATCAAAATTCATGGTTCCTATGTTTTTTCGTAAATTTCTGCTAGATACGTGAATTGATAAATTATGCTTTATAGATCCACTGTTAAGTGAATCGACATTAATTAATTATTCTCTTTTCGTTATAGTAATGTTGTCCGAACAAGAATATCAGGACGCTGTATGGAAATTAAACAATATGCCTTCAAGTATTACCGGACCAACACGTCAAAATCTTCGAGCAATTTACCGGAAAAAAATTCACGAACATGATCTTGCATCTCGTTATCCACCATTTCAACCATTAGATTATAAACTATTTTTTATTAATTACAAAACCACAGAACAAACATTATTTCATCTCATTGACAAAATAGATCTTTCAAATTTATTTACATTAGATACTGAATCAATATGTATACACAAACGACCAAACAAACCAGCACTGATTCAGCTTCAAATAATTTTGTCAAATACATTTTCATATGTTATATTAATCGAAGTTCGTCAACTACCACGTATACATCAACCAACATTTCCATTGATTCAACAAATATTTAGTAAATTATTCAATTCAAATAAAAATATTTATGTATGGGGATCAATTGATGAACTAAAAAAATTTATTGAATTTAATTTATTTTCATCTGATCAAATCCAGTTGGCAAATGATATGAATTTACAAAATGATTTCAAAAAGTACTGGAACGAACACCATCCTCATCAACCAACATTATCATCAACTAATAATAATTTAAATTGTATCTGTGAGAGATGTTTGGGTATTCACCAAAATAATCCATGGTCACTACAAGATGCTGTAGCATATCAACTTAACCAATGGCTCGACAAACGTCATACCCGCTCACCATTCGACATAGGACTAGATCCTACATTAATTCATTTAAATTCTGAAGAATTAAATTATCGACAAATAATGACTACATATGCTATTAATGATTGTCTAGCAATGCATCAAATTATTATTAGCATGAACCTAATTGAACCTGAACAACAATCACATGAATTATTAGTTCAATCAGATAATGATATTTCAATGTACTCTGATACATCAGAACCAATTGATTTAATAGCATCACCGAATGAAAATCTTAAATCAACTAATGAATCGAATATAATTCTACAACAACATCCCGAAATAGAATTGATTTCATTCGATGATGATAAACCTGAACAAGAACAAGGACAACAAACATTGACAACTATAAATGAAATTTTCAATAATGAAATTCAACACAAACGTGCAGATATTAGCGATGAAGCAAAACGTCGAATTCATAACCGAAGTTGTACTTTAAAACAACGAACGAAATTATATAAATGCGAAATTATCCGACGAGGGATTGATCGTAGATTTACGATAACGCAAATCAAAACAGTTCTTCGCGAACTTAAAATTGACTTTAGTATAATAAATGTTTCAACATCAAAATTAACTAATCGAACATCCTTATATATTGGCATTAAAGATAAACAACATCTATCTAAATATGAACATCAAACAAGAAAATTATTTACAAGTGACCATTATAATGATTTACAGTATCAATCACGACAATTCAGATCATCTTGTAAAGATGATCGTCACAAGGATAATCATTATCATCATGACATTATTAAAACTACACACAAACGAAAAAAATGATCATTTCATTAATTCAATATAAACGTTTACTTCATGATGAACAAGATCGAATCAACAAACGAACGCACATCTAACAACTAAATCGAAATAATGAACTAACATACATTTATAAAATCGTTTTGTATTTCGCTACTGTCTATGTCTAAACAATTTTCTATTGTACCTTATTGTACTTTATCTCATGTTATTCGTTTATCGTTAACCGTTATATAAAAAAATCGTTATATTTTTTTTTCTTTTTTCTATTATTTCTTTATATCTAAAACTATGTTTTGTTTCATTTAAATTTGAACTTGATTTAAAAGAAAATACCATTTTTCATACATACATGTTCGTTATTTATTTTTTTCATTTATTACTGTTCATTTCTAGTCACTTGTTTATTATCTCTATTGTTATACATTCCAAAAATGTAGATAGGACACATTTTTTCGTCCAATATGGGAGTATGTTACAGTGATGTCGCCTGTATACACATTCTCTATATTAGTGTTATCCTCTACGCTCTTTCGTTCTCTCTTTGATCTTGTATTCGTTCTTTTCGTTCTTCTCGTTCTTCTCATGATATATGTATTCTTTTATATCGTTATAAAAAACAGTTGTTATTTTTCCTTACGAAATAAAGTAGTCCACGTACATCAAGGACATACGAATATATATATCTCTATCGAACCACACATAGAGAGAAGAGAGAACGCTAACAATTGTCATTATAAATTATGATAAAACTTCTTGAAAATCCTATTTTGGCTTCGATTGAAGTCCATCATCGCTAAGTGCAAATCGATGAACCTTACTCGTGTATCATGAGTATCACTTTATCATTAAGGAAAACAAAATTCAACAACTCAGTATCAATCCAAAATATTTAGATCTCTTTCACAAAATTCAGGCAGGCCTAACCAATAATGATATCAGACTTTAAGACTTAGGTTACTTTTAAGACCAGTTATCATATTCATACAATTTCTATCTTATATAACACTTGCTAATTACTATAAATAAATAAGAAACTCTTTCTGTATATCTTACATAGCTTTCTACATATCACCCTTATTCTTCTCTTATGTCCTCCATATATGGCAGTAACTTTTCTTAGAATATATATGCTCTCATTAATCAAATCTTTAAATTTTAACCATCAAATTTCTTCGTTTTACAGAGAACTAATAAAAGTGTCAACTTCATAATCAACTGAACATTTAAAACAGTTTTATTTTATTTAAGCTTGGTTTCTATTCATCTTCACAAATAATAAGTACCCATTTGAACATGTCGATCAATCATGGCCAAGATCGGTTAGTTACTTTTCATACAGAAATGAACGAGAATCAACTTTGAGTAGGAGCTGAATTCAATAATATTGTCTCCAAAGTTCTAAATCTGAGAAAATAATTCACCACATATGCCAACTCATTTTATCAGTTAAACATTGTTTCAAACTTTTCGCGTGTCTTCAGAGTCAGTGCCACACAACACGGTGTATGTTAAACGAGAATTGGTAACGTCGATATTGATATCAAGAGTCATAAAAATTCAAGAGATACTTAGATTGCCGTTTGTTTTTGTCTTTATCAAATCAGATTCACTATTCGAGTCCATAATTTCAATTCCTGATTCACAAAGTATTTTTTCCTTTGACAACATTCGCTAATTATCCGATACGATTCTTTGATCCATCGTACGATCAGACTGACTCATTTCGTTCATACATTGAGAGAATAGGTAGATGATGTGTCTAATGTGAAATATTCTTGTCGGTTGCTCACTCATTTTGCAGCTTCTACTTTTAAGAATAGTTTGTAACTTGATGGTGCGTCAGTGGCGAGACAATTTGTTTATTCTTAAAAAAAACTCGATTCACTTTGTCTTAAAAACAAGTTCTGTCTATGGCTGTGTAGCTTGGTCATCGAATCGTATTATCTGTGAAATCGACGGTTTTCCCATACAGTCCACATAGAACATCATGTAGAATGCAGGTGCAATGAGTGCTATTTTTGCATCAAGTGTTGTCAATAGAAGAGCCGATGTCGATGCCACTCTTGTAAATGGAAGATTGATGAGACGTTGTCCAGCATCCCACCCGTGTGTGGCTGATCCTAGTTTGATCATAACCAACTTTTCTTTCGTTCTATTTTCACATTGCGTTGGTAGATGGTTTAGATTCACAATGTATTGTGAATTGCTGCGAAGTAAATAGTAGCGTTTCCCATCGATGACGCTCTCAAATTGATAATCCACTAGATGAGGATGACTCAATGAAACGATCACTGATCATCGTTTGCCGTCGATGAACAGATACGGAGGACTGAAAATTTCTGCTACCCATGTTTCAGTAGGAACACTGAGGGAACCACGTGAATTTTTCGCCAATCGGCCATCGTCGAACATTTCTACGTTTAAGTCAATATTGGAAGTGTCAGGCAATGGTTGTTTATATGAACTAGTATTATATTCAGAAAGAGGTTTTTCGGCTAAGGGCGTATAATGAATTGTAGCACGAGCTGATCCTCCACCAGAAATGCACACACGACCATCCGGTAATAGTAGAGCGACATTATGATAAAGACGAGCTTCAACACCTTCGTTCATGCGCTTCTTAGTGTAGCCGAGAAATGCACCACTGACTTTATCAAATTGTGGTGTTAATAAAATCGGATAATGAATTGATCCGTAAAAGTCATAGTTTGCGCCATTGATGATGAGAACTTGCGAGGTAGAAAGTAGGAGTGCATAGTGCATGGTTCGATCATCCTGTGGATGTTCACCAAGAAAAAATGGTTCTAAGGTCCAGTGGCCACCATTCGATTCATAAATCGAACCATGAAATTGTTCTAGTTTACGACTTCCACGACCGCCAGCGAAACGTTGGTTTCCTACAATAACGAAGGCAACAATTATAATCATCACTTTATTTTAATGATTTTTATTACCTTGACTAGTACCCGATTGATAAAGAAAAGTACCGGCTGATGTCGGTTGTCCACCGAAAAGAGTAATCCGATTACTATTTGGATCGAGAATTGTCGTTCGGTATGATGAGGCATTGTCAGATCGATTGGGTCCTGGCGAAAATGATACTTTAGGTGCATAACGAGACCCGCTAACATGCATATGATAGGTAGCTGTTGTCTTTCGCATGAAAGCAGTATCGTGAGTTCTCGCACTGACAAAATCACCTTCACGAGTCAAATAGATGCGGCCTTGCGCTGTCAAATAGGCTTGTTCGTACAGTTTGAATACATCATATTGATTGTCTCTGATACAACGACTCGTACAATTCACACCTGGTGTCGATCGAAAAGTAGGATTGATTAGATTGGTAAAAGGTCCGTTGATGATCGATTTCACGTCAACTTTTTTCCAGGCACTCTGTGGATTCGATTCATTGAACATTATGGCATCGAAAAATTCAACGAGATCATTGTTTTCGAATGTGTTCATCGCTGGATAGCCTGTGTCAAAGCCAACAAAACCGGCAATTACAGCTAGGCGACCATCAATCAATGGTACCAGAGAGGCATACCATCTGCCTCGTTCCATCAAACCTTCGTAAAGGAAAAGAAATGATCAACATTCGTTCAGTGCTAATCTTGTCGTCACTATGAACATAACATTCATATAAGTGTTAGCTGAAAATCACGTACCAGCAAAAATCCACGGATTCATCGAATCATTTGAAAACGCAACACTGGGCATACGTCTCCAATCGATGTTGTTCCACCGAATTTGAACCTCTTTTCGCCAATCGAACAGGTATGTTGCTCGGTGGCCTGTTCGAAACGGATGATAGTATTGTGTGCCACCGACAAATAGTACATTGCCGTCAGGAACATGCAAGTGGCCTGTACAAAAGAGATCATTTGGTGCGAAATGTCCTGGCCATTTCGGATCGGGAACGGGCTCCGGATGTGGAATGCGATAGAACGTATTTTTGCTTGGATCATAGATCCCAGCATTATTTACAAGCTGGTAGTAGTCTTCTATTTTATTGGTAAGAAATGGATCTTCTGTTTCTCGAAAGATGCCTTGACCACCTTGAGGATCATTCATTTGCGGATAAGTTTCAATGGGACCACGGTTTCGCCAACTACTTCCACTAGCCAGAAGAATGCGACCAGAAGGAAGAAGCGCCGCATGGACAGTTTGCATACCTAGACTTTTCCCACGCGCACCGCCACCACTTTGTGGAAGTACAATTTGCCAGCTGCCTCCTGAGAGAGAATCAGCATATTCTTGGCTGAAAATACATTCAGCTATGAAGATCAGTAAAAAAAACAATCGAGCAAGTATCATGGAATGCATACGGTATTGTTTGATCATTGCGCACAGGGGATATTTATAGATATGATTACTCTGAATCGTTTTCTTTGAGTCATTTCTATGGATTTTATTTTAATCAATATTTACTTGTTTGTCATAAACACTCATTGCCGTGCTAGTCGTCAATGGTAAAATGGCAGTATCAATGATCTTCAAAATATTATCATGAGGAAGTAGTGCTTTTGTTTAGCATTGACTCATACAGATTTATGACGACATCGAATTCAATCATCGTACTTATTGAATAAAGATTAAAACCATGTTGGAAAAATCTTTGTACGAAATAAGCAAGCTTAGCTATAACAATTTCTTCGAAACAGAAAACCTGCATGATCAATTTCACAGAATAGAGTAATCAATATTCTTCGAATACCAATGATCCTATAAGTCGATGATGCAATCGAATAATCCGATATTACTAGATGAGCGAACAAAAAAGAAGAAACGTTCGATTATTTCATTAAAAAAGGTATATTTTCATATTATTGAATTATATAGAGGATATACAGTATTTGATTAGAGAATATACATACTACGGAATTACTCAGATCCTGAAACATCATCAGGAGTTAAAATATTTGTGCATTATCTTGATTGATCATAATATCGGTTTTTCATTGATGACTTTCAATTATACGCTTTACATTCGTCTTCAGTAGACGTAGCAAACACCAACAAAGCATTGCGCATCAAGCAAATATGAAAATAAATACATATGGCTTATGTTTATCTGGACAAAGAAAACTGTGTTCTCAGAAAGCTCCAAGAGCAATCAAAAACCGAATTGATTGAATAAGAGTTGAATTTGTGACTACGTCATAGCAAACGAATAAATTGATATAGTCACTGTTCTTATCGTTTTTAAATTAAAGTTTATTGTGTCATGACTCGTTCACAAGCAACTTAGTGTAAAACGATTTAGTAAGAAGAAAAGTAAATTAAAATGTAGGTTAACCTCTCGTGAGGGTACATGAACATCATAAGCCTCTTCAAATAATCTTTTAAACTCTTTCTGAAAAGGTTGATGAAAACACTATACCCGATCATCTCATTTAGAACGGATATTTGGAAGCGTTTATGACCATCCTAAATGGTCTATAGACTATATTAAAAAGTATACGAAGGAGATTGTTGACCTCATCAATTACCTAAAAGGTTTATAATAAGATATATGGAGAAGAGTATCGACGTCATCAATCGCCTGAAAAGATTATGATAAGATATATGATTGGGATTACTGACTTCATTAATTCCGTAAAAAGGTTTATGATAAGGCATGTGACAGGGATTACTGATCTCAGCAAGCTCCTAAAAGGTTTATGATAAGATATATGAAGTGGTTTAACAGCAACATTAATCACATTGAGGAGTTGATGAAAGACTGAATAGAGGGGTTCGCCGCCATTACTAACGGCCTCACATGTTGATGAAAGATATATACGAGAATCATTAATAGTTTTTCACCGTTACTAAGAGCACATGATCATTATTTATATGTAAGACTTCATAATCTTCAGCGATGAGCTTTCAGGTTTATGAGAGGCTGAACGAAACTGTTATTGAGCATCGCCAGTGTTTCTGAAGTTTGATGATTAATGGAATTCTCGGTTGGTAATGTCAGCAATTGAAGCATAGCTAATCAGAAATGGATTGACAACTAAACAAGTTCAATCTAATTTTCTTAACATATCCTTGAAGACAATGGAGAGAACGAAATTACTTGAATTGATTTCTTGCAATAGGTATTCAAAGATGATGAGAATTATGAAATGAAGCGAAAGGTAAGCAATTAGAAATAATTCTAATCAACTCCTTAAAATGAATTCTCAATGGCTACTCAGGTCAAAAACTCGAATATTAAGTCGAATACAGTCTTGTCAGACCATACAGATGCAAAATTTTTCATAAGAACATATCTTAAACATTACTCCAAAACTTTGAATAATTCTTATTGTACAACTCAGACAGAAATATTACAAGAATCAGAAGATATAAACCGTATAAGCACCGCTATTATCATCCCAACTTGATTATATAAGACCAGATAATATCAATCACCAACGAAACACATAAGATAACACAAATAAGAATCTTGCATAATTGCGCAAGATCAGATACGAAAATCTGTCTAAAAATGGTATCTACCAATTTGACTCGATTCACTCTAGAATCACAAATTTGTGAGACTACAATCCGTTGTTCTCGTTATAACAACCAATATACAGCCCACGAAAATTGAAACTATACATGTACACGTATAAATAGAGTATACTGTACTATTATATGCAGTATAAATATAAGCAATAGATAACGAAGTTTGAAAACAGAAAATATATAATCAATACAAAGAACAATCTTGTTATCTTTACAAAAATTTGCATGAACTTTATATGTCTGTATTTTGATAGTTCTTAGTATTGATGATTTTTAATATCAAGGATATGGGTGTGAGTCGTGGTTTCGGTGTTGGTCTTTGCTTCGCCCATCCACAACCATACCCGACATCATCACGTATTTTACACTTTGTAGCTAATGATTTAAAACCAAACCCACATTGATTTGCGTCGATAGTATACGACACATATCTTACTTGAATTCTTGTGTATATGTATCATGTTCGGGCATGTTAAAGTGTTATATATGATAACAGAAAACGTTAATGAAATATAAATGATACCAAAACAAAAGAAAGGCGCAGATGCAAATCGGTTTGTTCATAAAGACGTACATTTCTTTAAATCTAGCTCAACCACAGCTGTGAGCTATCTATGTATGCCCGATCTATTAGCACAAAATCGTACACTACGTATTCATGCATACTCTATTAATTTATTATTTGTACATAAAATAAAAAGAAAGAAAATCAAAAGGTATACTCTCAATTTTCATGGACTGTAATGGTTCTGCAACAGAAAAAGAATCTTCTTTGCGGTGTCGATTGTCATGAAGCAATTTTAAAGCAAACTACAGACGATATTTGGAATCAACGTCGAAAAAAGCATTTAATCGAAAGCGCAAAACATGTTTTTTTCCTATTGACGAACCATTATATAGGAGAGAGATGTAAACCCTATTTCACTCGGAAAATATCATTTATTTTTGCATATTCTTCTAAACATTTTGTAGAAAATAAAAAGTCGCATAAGATATAGAAAAATCAGTTGCACGTTCTCTAATTACGAATCCTAGCAGGGGATACATTGTTATGAAGTGAACACTTTAGACTGATCGAAAGAATCATTTTTCACTCATGTTGACCTTATAAAACTTGAGTCGATCGGCATTATATTATATTAAAAGGGAAATGAACGCAAATTTTACAGAGTATTTTTTTGTTAGCTTTTTCCATAAGAATATGATAGTGGTAAAAGACAGTATTGACTATTTTTTTCAAAGCAAGATTATCGAAAGCTAAATTTTGGGATTTGTGTGTTTCAGATATCAATGCATTGAGTACACGAAAAAAAGGAAATTTTTTTATCATCGAGTGCCTCTTATATTGACACTACTCGGTCTTTTCATGAACGCTGTCGCAAGGGACCTAAAAATGAAGGCTACTTGGGCAATAAAGCTTTGAGCGTAGAATAATCTATCCTTTGTTGTAGAATAACAAAATTTTTTGTAGCATCCTGAATCCGAAGACGAATCTACCCTGTGGCATAGAATTACAAATCCTTCGGGTGACACCGTATATTAATTTTCGCTCGATTTTAGAACATTAAACTCTTTTGGTAAAATCGTGGATTAATCTACGTTGACCCGTGAACTCATGAACACTTTTGATGAAACCATAGAATAATATACTCTTCTCATTTTCGTATATCCCTACTGTCATAAAGCTTTTCGCTCGTAATCCCTCGAAGAATTCATAATATCCCCATAAACCGTTCAAAAGAAAATGCATTTTTTCTCTAAAGGCAGAGGTAGATTATTCTACGATTTATTGTTATAGTATAGATCAATTAAGCTTTGATCGTAGAATAAGAAATGCTTGACTAAAACCGTAGATTAATCTACCCTTGTTTATATTATAATAAATTTTGTCGTTAAGCATATTAAAGAAAAATCCGTTTAAAAGGCGTCAGATATTCTTTCCATTTTCATATACCCTTACTATCACAAATCCTTCTACTCATAAACCTTCGAAGGATTGATGATTCTGCGGGTTTTTTAAATGCACGGCGAGAAGAACAAAGAAGGAGGAGAATGAGAGTGTTAGATAGTAGTATGTTATCTCATCTCTCTTGTGCTTTTCCTCTCTTCTGTTATTCATGTTACTATATCGATATCAGGGCTCCGCGTGGGATGGGACAAACTCCTTTCACATATAGTCATTTTTTCAAACAACAACACAACTTTTTTATGTAGATGTTGTTCTCGTTTACTCCAGCGGAACTGACAAGGAAGAAATCTAATTTTTTTCTACTCTTTTAGTGGTTAAGAAAACTAATAAGTGTATTAAGAAATTGTACTTTTTTGAGATACTTGACAAGTGTGAAAACCCATGGGATGGTTAATGTATGAGAACATTTTTCGTTCTATAAAACTTCGCGCCTCATCCCATTTCATGGGTTTTCATACTTGTCAAATACCTCAAAAAGAGTATAATCTGTTAATACACTTATCAGTTCTTGTCAGTGTGGCGCCTTAAGGGGCCAAAGTGTGGAACTTACATACCTTCTTTAGCTTTATTATACTAAATGGTGATCGAAAAGTTTCGACATCTCTCTGTAAATCGACGATATGTATATAAATACTTACATAGACAATTCATCGAAATATACGGTTTTATAGAGGAAGATTAGAGCTATCATTTGAAAAAAATGGTTCAAATTGTGTCGTCCTTATGAAAAGTTATGATCATTTTATTCATGATGACTAAGCATTTTGCGTCTTACATTTTTTGAAAAAATAAATGCAAATCTTTAATGTTTGAGTCGTAAAGTCAAGCGAAATATTATTTTCTACATGTCTCTAACAGATATTTTTATATGGTTCATTAGAATTCGACAAGCTCTACAAGAATATGCATATCAAGAAAAAATCGAATACTGTTTCCAACATAAAACTGGGAGGAAACCACACAGACTAATAAAAATCTCACATATCTTGCATGAGATAGTATGCTTAACATACAACAACTTTAGTTGATCGACTGCTAATTGATGTTTCGAGATGCAGTGTCACATACTGAAGCTGAAAATAACTCTTCCGAGCCGCATGGAGGAATGAAACAGTCAACCAGCTAAAGCTATTGAAAGTTCAACTTACTCTCTCTAATATTTGATACATGAAATTTTTCTTTTTCTTTCTGGTTTCCTTCAAGTTTTATATTGAAAATAAGATCAGAAACTTTTTAAACATTCAAATTCTCACAGAGCTGGTCGAGCTCTATCGAACCATGTAAAAATATCTAGAACACAATATATCGCTTAAGATGTTACAAGCATATATTGTTTTTGCAAAAAATGTAAGGTGTACAATGTTTAGTCATGATCGATGAATTGTCTATATAAGTATTTGTATAGATATCGTTGATTTAGAGAAAGTAGCAGATCATTCCAGTAGTTATTGTCATCTTACATTTCACGTGAGCCGAATTACATTTCACAAACAGAAAAGATAGGACGAAAGAGCAAGTTGTGCATGTACATAATAAAGTAAACTAACTACTGCGTTGATTTCTGAACATATCAATGTAAAATGAAACTATGTTGACTTCGTGATTTCTTGAGAAATCTGTTTAGTTAGCTACAAGTTCGTTAATAATTTCATATTATAAGAGATACAATGAAATTATGAAACGACACATTTATTGTGGTGACTCGTCAACCATGATTACCATTGCTTTTTTCTAACTAATATAAAAATTTATTTTCTATGACGCATCTCACCAAAATAATGGATGTAGATGTAGATGTAGACAGAGAAAAGACTAACAGAGACACCTTCATAAAAACCAAACTGACATCCACACTCGTTTTGATGTTTTTCGGTGTTGTAGGTCGTTTCCAACTAGTGAAGTGACTCATCGATGTTTTTTTGTTCTTCCGCACAAAGACAAACCTGTTGGTGATAGGAGAGAGAAGGTATTTTTGTGAAAACAGAACAGAAAAGAAAAATGATAATTACATGGTGAATTAAGAAAAAACGTGTATGTAAAGTGAGTCAACTTTCTCTTCGGTTTAAAAAGCATTCACTTTTTATTCAGAAAAAAAATAGCTGACTCTATTGTGTATCCTTTTTAACTGCAATGCTACCATTAGATTGGTATTCTAAACGGCATAAAAAAATCCAATGAGTATTTGCATGTGATTCAGATTTTGCGCTGAATGTATGCTATTCATGATCAGACGACGTTGGGTGACAACCAACACTCAGCAAATGGAGCAGGTACTATTGTCACTCGAGTTTGTGATAAAATATATTCTGCTTTTTGATTGAAAGATAACACTGATTCAAGCAGAAAACGTCTGAAAACAGATGATGTAGAAAAGAACCACTTGATCATTCCCTTTCCAATAACCAACAACCCGACGATAGCTGACAAAGTTCTATCACATGGTGTCGCCAGGAAACGGCATAGGTTTCTTATTGAAAATTTACTTGATCATAAAGATCATATCAATGAAATTGTTCCTCATAGGTAAGAACAAAAGATGCTTTTTTTATTATCGCACATGTAAATTATATTAATTTTTCTTTTTTTTTTTGATTGACAAATTTATAGTTGTTTTGAAACACTGCCCGATGAATTATTGTTCATGATAATATCTTATCTGAGTTCACCGAATCGTGTTGAAGCATTGTATGGTCTCAATCAGCGATTGGATAGGATTATATTGATTTTTGTCCGTCATTTCGTTCTATCCAATGACACACCATTAGTTTGGTTTGTGGAACACATACCACGCATTGAAAATATCATTGAAACGATTTGTTTGGATATCAAATCGATCTCTCGTGTCTTTTCATGTACACATGACTTTTCTAATCTTCGATCAATCATTCTGAAGCATTCGTCTGCCTTCACTGTCGAATTGAATGTCACACACTATTCCGCTCTAGGATCGATTGTATCATGTTTGAATATTCTTCGAATTTGTAATATCTGGATTTTTGAGGAATCAAACGATGATTTCTTATGGTCACCTGAACAATGTCAATTTGATGATGACGAGCAAGTATGTGAACTAGCCTTTTTGTTTTTTACTATATCTTCGGGTTGTAATCGTTTTTAGACTGATGCCATCTTGAATACTTTACCGTGTCCAGCTATTGTGCGTTTATCTGTTCAGCGATGTACCGAACAGGACATACACTGTCTCTGTGTTCTCGCACCAAATTTGGTTCAACTTTGGATCATATCTCTCGAATCAAGTGAGAGCTTTTCAAATTATTCAACCTTTTCTACTTTGATCTTGAGACCGACACATCTCGCTCAATTATATATTGCTATTGATAACGACACTAATGTATATTGGAGTTCCATCGACAAATTAATTCGTTTGTATCAATATTCTCTCAAACACTTGATCTTGATTATATATAATGATCAATTTAATTTTAACGGAAGACAATTACAAGCATTAACTCAACCCTGTCGACATCTCAAGAAATTACAATTCGTCTTTCAATGTACTACTCAAAAGATCGACACCATAAAGCAATTAAGTCAATTCCAAAGTGAATGGTGGTTGGATGTTCGTCAACCACCAGTAGTTGTGCTACACAACAATGATAATGAAATGTTGATATGCTCGATGCCCTGTGTTATTCCTGTGACTTTCAAATTTTCAACTAATCCTCAGAAATGGCTACTGAATAAAGGAGATTTCAATTCTTCACTTATCTGCTTCACCAAAATGAAATCAATCTATTTTCAGAACAATTACTCGCAGCTAATCGACTTCGATTTGTTACGTTTCATTCACCGGATTTTTCATTCGAATCAGCAAATATTGAGGTTCGACTATTGGTCACTTGCCTATGTAGAGTGGCTTTTTATTCAGGTTCGTTTCGATGATCTTTCTATTTCGCCTGATTATTAACGGAAACGAAATTGGATGTATTTTAAGATACAGATTTTTGACTGGAAAAAAATCACTTGACAAAGGAATCACTCTAACTGCTTCACACGTTACGACTTTATACTATAACTTGAGGTAGATTGCAATGAGAATAAGAAAATCAAAGAAGGATATGTACTCATGACTTATCGGTCAAAAGTCATGGTCTTTGTACTATATTTTCTAACTGAGATCAGCTTTTTCTTTTTTTAGAAAATCAAACTATAAAGTTTTGATCTGAGTTTTCTACTGCAGATATACCAAGTTGCTATTAGACAGAAAATTTTCATAGTGACTTGACATGCTTTCAAGCGAAATTTCGATTGAAAAATTTATAATCTGATTTTCTCAAAAGTAGTTAATCAAGACTAGAAACTATAATATGATGACCATGACTTTGAACCACCAACTCATGGATACATACATCATCGAAATCTACCTTCAATGATAACACAAAGTTGTAACTCATAAGACAATGATGATGATTCCCTCGTCAGTTAAAGATCTTAATGATGGTGTATTATCATAGCACGGAAACTGTTCGAGAATAATTTCTCATTACTAACAATCTGGGACATCATTCTCGAATTTTATGTAGAAGATACAAAAATTCAGAACGACTTTAGATTATACATTTTTCGACAGATGTTGTGACAATGTAAAAATTAAACGAGATACTCATGTCATTAAATTATGTTTGCTTTATAGTTTATAACTACCAAATCAGTGGTGCCAGTATTGCCCAATGTGACGCAATTTGATTTGAATTCATCTGAGCTCAACGGATTATATGCGATAACATTGATTGTATGGCTTTCATTAGCACCCAACGTGACAAAATTGGATTTGAGTGACAAGAGTAACACTGCCAAGATGATATTGGCAAAACAAATGCGTACATTATTGAAGATGGATGAGCGTATCAGACCGATTCTTAATCGAGTTGAGCAAGTCAAAATTATTTCATGTGATCACTATAGTGATGACGAGATCGAGCCGAATCTTTTTCTCAACTATTCTCATATTTTTTCAAAAGCTGTCATTGTCTGAAAATTAGAATGACTTTAAAAAGAAAATATAGTATATTCTTGACTGTCTTATAATAATCATGAATCCGTTATAACTTACTTTGGCAACTTGTTATATAGCACTTGTCAAATGAAACACTTTTATTTTTCATTTTTTAAGAGACTGTCGTCATAATGTGATTCATGTTAAATATGAAAGTGAATATTTTCGATTGATAATAACTATACATAATATATCTTATGTTTGTTCATTCGAGAATTTTCCATTTCAACGAAAATAATATCGAAATAATTATGCTTGTTTTGTTCTCAAATTTCAGATTTTAAAGGAATGAATTCGACTGATGATCAGACAATGAAGATGTTATCCATCGATTGCCGGAAGAATTTAGGTATTTCTCTTCACTGATTATTCTCTTGAATGCTTCTTTTTTTTTTGAAGAAGAAGAAGAAGATACAGATCATCGGGTCAACAAACGGTTAAAACTAGATCACGAAGATCAAAGCGGTTCGTCCTTTCAAGTTTCTACAACTAACAACCAATGTGTTGCTGTTAGGACGACATCAAACGGCCGCCTTATAGATCATCGTCTGCATCGAACGAAAATCATGAATACTCAGAGATGGAAGACAGATGTGATCATTCTGAGAAGGTAAGATAATACAAAATAAGACTTATTTGTTTTATATTATCGTTGAACAGTGTTTTGGAAACTTTACCAAACGAACTCTTATTCATGATTATTTCTCATCTGAACTCAGCCGATCTTGTTCAAGCATTCATTGATCTCAATCGGCGCTTTAATGGGATGGTTCTCGAATCGGTACGTCAATTTTGTCTTCCTCCAAAGATATCACGAAATTGGTTTCTTATGTCGATGCCATACATCGAAAATGTCATTGAAACACTCATTTTGGATGTCACATCAGTAGCAAATGCTTTTTCCTGCACACATTTATTCGTCAATCTTCGTTCAATCATCTTGAGATATGATTCTCCCTCGATCGTCGAATTACACGTCACGTCTTATTCAGCAATAGGAGCAATTATGTCATGCCTGAACGTACTTCAATTATCCAAAATGTTGCCTCCAGAGAGAATTGATAAATACTCGCCGTTCAGCAGTAGCAGAACATGGCTCACTGAAGAAGAACAGGTGTGTGTGTATCAGATCAGAGCTTTTTGATCATTTTTGAACATGTGTCATTGTAGGCTAATGAAGTGATGAATTCCTTTCCTTGTCCAGCCATTGTGCGTTTGTCGACCAATGTTTGCACGGAAAACGATCTACTGTGCCTTTGCATTCTCGCTCCTAATCTAACTGATCTCAAGATCAAGTGTCTCAGACCAAGTTCTATTCTTTCGAATTATTCGACTCTTGCAGTTCTGATCTCTCAACCGACATGTCTCACTAAATTAGATTTTATTTGTACTGATGTTTATGATGATGATGATGATGATGAGGATGATATGGATTATTCATACCGAGTCCCTTTTGAAATATTGATCAAATCCTATCAATCGTCGTTGGAACAGCTGTGTTTGATAGTTCATACTAATAATTTTCTTATTGATGGGCGACATTTGGAGGCATTGGTTAAACCATGTCAACGTCTGCAGAAACTACAATTTGTTATCAAGTATCAGAGTACGAAAATCATCATTGTAGATCAATTAAAACAATTTCAAAGTGACTGGTGGCTTGATGATCGTCAACCGCCTGTACTTATTCTAAAGGACGATTATGATCACATATATATCAGCTCAATGCCCTGTACTTATCCTATGTCTTTAAGACTTTCACCCAATTTAAAGACCTGGCGATTGAACAAAGGCCAGCTTGATTCACCACTTATTTACTTCACCAACGTGAGATCAATCGATGTTTTCAACAGTAGTCAACAGCCGATTACTCTGAACTTGTTACGTGTCTTTGAACATATTTTTCGTTCAAACAATCAGCAACTGAGTTGTAACTATTCGGGATTAGCTTTGTCATGCACCCTGTCGATGGAACAAGTGAGTTTTAATCATGAATTTCATTCACATGAGTGTATTTTGAACATATCAAGGAGGAAAATAGAGACGTGAGGGACCGAAACCGAGATGAATTTATGAAACTTCAATAGCATACCAACATATATTGTTCAAGAAAACTAAATCTCTGGCTATAAAAAGAAGTCTTGTTTTATTTATGTATGGTGAAGTAATAATGTCATAGATTTTGCAAAAATTATGTCTTTAGCATTTCCAAAAGTTTTCTACAAAATAGGAATTTTCGAGAAAAATCTTTGGTATCTCTTTCTCGAAATGATCTTTTATGTAAATAATGCGAAGCAAGATTGCATAGCTATGAATAACTTTTTCTTATCTCAACCATGAACTTCATTGTATTCTAGTTGATCATGTCTCCATCGATGACAACGACTCTGACTCGTGTCAAATCTCTTAATATCCATTCATGTGATCTTGATAAATTGGATGCAATGACATTGATTATGTGGCTTATATTGACACCAAATGTGAATAGATTATATCTGTCAGAGATAAACAATAGAATGAGCATGCAATTAGGCAAAGAATTACGCAAATTACTAAATATAGACCAGCGGTTAAGACCGGTTTTCAATCATCTCAAAACTATTTTCCTGTTACCTGACGAGAACAAGAGTGATCCAGCCATCACAATGGATGCAATCACCATCTTTACTAGTATCTTTCCAAACGCAGTCTTACATCACCAATAGTCATATATTTATATTTTCAAAGTTTGACATCATCTGCACTAACATAAATCCCAAGAATATTTATTTCGACGACTAATTTTAATGGTATACGATAACTGTTTATCATATCTCTAGAAAACAAAACTCTAGAAGAATTATACTTTGGAAAGCATTCACATAAACTGTAGCTTACAGTATTCTTTGAACATCTGTGCTGAAATATGTGAAAAACATCTACTCGATATATGGAAAACTCCATTATTTTGCAATAAAAAAATGAAAATTATTCTGCTTGATAGTTGCTACTATTAGAAACGGGAAATTGTAATTTTTTTTATTCAATAAAAACTGCATGTATAACCCAAAAAAGTGCAGATAAGTATCTTTAAAAAATCATTGTAGAGTAATTTAAATACTCTTCAATATTTCTCTCATGGCTTTTTTGTTAATAAAGAGTTGTTCGTTAGTCTAAAGAAAAGGAATAACAATGAATAACTGAATATGAATTTCAGAGATCAGCACTCTCAACAACAAAAAAAAGGAACGAAAAGGTATGAAGTTTGGTTTTTCGAACGAATTATCTCTTAATTGGTGTCATTGTTTTATCGATTAATCTTTTCCTGGATAGTTATCCTTTTACAAATTGAATAAATGACATAGCCAGAGTTTTTTGAATTATTCCAATTGCTCACGGTGCTTCTCTTCAGTATGAACTGAGATGTATGAGCTATTGGAATTAAAAAAAAACAAGATAGTCTGTGAGATATCATTTTTCTACCAGCAAGCTTATGTTGAGCTATTTCTATTGTCCATTGGACTGTGTTTGTTTTACATAATGACGTGGATGCATTTGAGAACGGTCTATCAACTTATTTCTGGCAAGTGAAATATGTAAGAGATCCTTTTCAATACATCGCTGTGAAGTGTGGTGATTAGCAGTGAGCAAATGACGAAAAATGGTAAGATCATCGATTCAAACAAAGTTGTGTGTGTGTGGATCTTTTCCCAATTCATATCTATATCCTGGACTAGCGGAGCGAATCGATTCAGAAAAAAATCCAACATCTGATCTAAAATATCATACGTAATTGATAAAATTGCATTTTTTTTAGTTCACTAACAATTATTCAAATCTTGAAAATGCATGCTTTCATTAATTTCTACAGTATAGGACGTCAATCTGTTACAAGCGCGTATTCGATGCTCGGTAGATAATGGTCATTAATTGAATAAAGCTTTCAGTGCCACCTCTACGGTATTGAAAGGTAAAACATGAAAGAAATATCTGTCATTGTTCGTGATCAACTGAAAAAAAAGAAGGCTATTTTATTTATCTACGGTAAGAACAGAGAATCGAATGGATGATCTCAGCACAGGTTATGGTTAGAAAGGAAGTAGCTTACTTCCCTCAGTATAGAATATGATAAAGTTTGGTCTTGCTGTCGGCTTCGATTGATCTATCTACTCTCCGTTTTATATTCTAGATGTGTGTGTTTGTCAACGTACGTATATTGAATAGCTACATGAAAACCTATAGTAATGCAATAATTCTTTTTTTTTCGTTTATTTTTGAGAAAAAAATATAATTACAATGATAATGATCAGAATAACAATTAGAATAACAATAAAAGACATTTTACCCTAGAAAAGTTGCGAAAGCAAATTTATGCTTGTATGTTAAATTCAATTGTCGGTAACTCACCTTAAAAGTGCAATATCGTGATTTATGCTTAGACTTCGAAGGTACATTAGAATGTTCAATGTATTCCACTGCTGTCTTCACATTGTCTTCTATGGAATCAATCCATTCATCCTTGAATAGAAAAATGTAGATTTCCGAATGTCACTTTGATCAGTCATCAAAGATCAAACCTGAGATTCTGCAAGAACAGTTAATTCTTCGAATAGTAGTGCGTCTATCTCTCGAATACTTCTTTTTAAATGCATCAGCTCTCGATAACGCACTTCCATATCCTCTGATGATTGTTCGGTATTGTCTGTTTCGGCAAGGGTCTATATATTTCAGAAGATGCACAAGAAAGATTAACCTTAATAATTCGTTTTTACATACTTCAGGAAACATGACAGTACTATGACTTTCAAGCAAATCGTTGATTTCATCATCGTTCTTTTCAATATCAACTAGAATACATCGATGTACAGACATACTATGCTTGCTGTGAAAATCCTCGAAAAATATCAATACTAACCTAAAGGAAGCTGACTACGAAGTTGTTCTTCACAATGATTTCGATAGGTAACCAGTACTTGATTGTATTCATTAATTGCTTCGCCAAGACGTCGCTTTATCACAAACGTATGAGAATCTATAATCCGTTTTTTGGTAGTTTTCTTTTTATTCTCCTAAAACGTAACATTTCGAGAGATGAATATTTCTAGTGATTCAAGTATTATTAGAAACATTCTTGTAACAAATGATCAAGAATGAAAAACGCAATAAGTGATATTCACACAGATATAATATAACTTTTCAAACATATGCAAATCGAGTTGATTTTTACCGTTTTCGATTCAAATGAGTTTTCTGGTACTTGCATTGATTCCATATCTAAAACATAGAAATTCTATATTCCTTTTCAGAAACATTAAAATGGTTTTTCACCTTTCAATGTTATGCGTACTTCATTAATTGATTTTCTAATATTGATCATTTTTTCCTCATGTTTTTGATTCATTTCTAAATAGTAACCAACAAATAGCCATACTATTTCTTACTCAAGTGTATTCAATGTCTTACTTATGTCAACCTGTGATGCCAACATAATATTTTGAAGATGTTTAACATCATCATTTATAAGTTTCGTGATTTCATCGATACTAGCATGAAGTGAATCGATCTGATTGAATAAATTAAATAACAATGTGTGAGTCAAAATATTTCACTAGAATATTTAGTAGATTGGAAAAATGCAAGTTTTAATTTAAACTTGTTATTTTAGAACAAACTAGTGGAATAAACTGCAATATTGACAAAGTATTGCTGGATATTTATTTGATGACAAGGCTTTTTTCGTTTTTTTTTTACAGATTTAGATCGGATTAAAACCGACGTACTTCTAGTAGTCAATCTTTTTTTTGTCTATCTAGCAATTGAATTTTCTTCTAGTATACTAAAGACTTATCTCTCAATTAATCATAATAAATGTAACTAATTCATAATTAAATGATATGTCGAAGTAATCAACTCTATTATCTAATCAAGTTATGCAATGTTCACTCACTTGAGAGAATAAGTCGGCCATAAATGCTCTTTCTATGTCAATAATGGAAGAAGTGTTAATCATATTGATTTCTTCATCATCTTCACGATTTTGAACCTCAACAAAGATGACATTTAAGTTCGTTATAGTGATCAAAAACATATGACTTATCATCTACTGTTTAAACAATAGTAGTAAGTCAGTCAACATAGATTATCAAGCCAATAGATTTATTGCAAATGAGTGATGAAACTTGCTCTTCTGCTTTTTTTTCTATCAAGATCAGACATCGGTAGCAGTGAACACTTAGTTACAAAGCTCCAACCAATTGTCTTTTTATCTTCTTCATTATGAAGAATTTCAAAGATATAACATAATTGTTTGCCTCCTAGGGATAGACTTTTGTAAGATAGCCGTATTTAAAAGATTCTACGTAATGTCTGTTTGATAGTGACAAGTAGAGAGAGGAAATAAAACTCACCTGTTCCTGCAATTGCAGTAATCTATCTTGAATCATACCGTTATTGATAATTTGTTGTATTCGTGTACTTAGTTTTTGTATGATTTGTGTCTTGTTATACTATTTCAGAAAAAAATAAGTGATTTTGTCATTTTTTATTTTTGTTGACTTTTCGTTTCATTTGTTTTTCAAGTGACAGATTATATGTGCACTCTCGGTAAGTCTTAAGTCAATGCATGATTGTTTTTCATGTAAAATATTTATTTACAAAATAACTGATGTTCTATCTGTCAAACTGCATATAGTTGTCGAAACTTGATCCACTGATTCTGTTTTTAGTAGAAACAAGATAATGATTTGATTTGTTTGAAAGTACTTTTCCTCTTTTCTGTTTAAACATTCGAACAAAAAGCTATCAATTTAGTCCCCGATAGAATTTTTAAGGCAAGTTATTCTCGAGGTTATTCACATAGAAGTGTGAAGGAAAGCCTAACCATCAATTAGATGTCGGACACTTCGATATAATCAAGTTGTAGTAGCCAATCATTTTTCGTTCTGCTAGAAATAATTACTAAATGTGTATTTTTTTATCTTTCAATTTTGCTTTGTTGAAGTTCAAGTTTAGACAAAAATGTCTCTCTTACATCCCATCAATGAGAAAATACATTTCATCATAAATTTGGTGTCTTATGCAATTTTAAATGAAGATCTTTTTACATACTATTTAGATTCGAAATATAGTCTAATTCTCTATTATATCGATATGTTTGAATTGTTCGTACTTTACATAAAAGAAAAAATTGTCTTTGAAGGTGATATTGATCGAGACTTTAAATGAATATGCGTTTGAGGAGTAAATAATATCTACCAGCGTTTCTTGAACGACAGATTGCAAGTAATTCTTCTCCTGTTGTTAGAAAATTCTTCCCTTGTGCTAATGGAAATGTTGAATTCTGTTTTTTTTGCTTACTTATATATTTTAAGAGTCCGTCTAGTGACAAAAAAAGAACGGCAACCTTACCTCGTGACTTGTTGACCTCTAGATTCTTGTGGACTCGAGACACGCCAGGATATCTTAAATTTGTGAAAGTCATTTAGAAAAAAAATTGAAATAAGCATATCGTCTGTTTTTAATTCCATAATGTAAAGTCATTTTTTTAAAAGACATCATCATAATTACGATCTACTACTCTTACCTTGAATAAAATAACGCTGTTTATTTAGAACTTACCTTCTATGGTGTGTTTTAAAAAGAAAAATTCTTTGTTCTGTCATTTTCTTTTGCAAACAAAAGACTTTTTGTTTACCCACAACAAACAGACAGCTCATAGTAATGGCTACCAATAAGCATGTCTTTCAACAACGTACATTTCCATGGAAAAAAAAAGTAATCGCACGAAGACAGAAACAAAAAACACTCGAATTTGATTCTTTCATGATTGCAACAGCGATATGAAAGATTTTGATTTGATCTTTATTCATAGAGAAATGCAACATAACAATCATGTGAAGCACATTGCGCTCATTTCACCTTCTCAGATAAAGTAAAAGTGACGAAAAGAAATATACATCAGTGTGAAGCTGTCACAAACATCAATCACTTCAATCAAGCAAAAAAAATGTGGGTGCAAATGTCAGAGTTTATGCTCGAGCGACAGCTGGAGTTTCATCCATACTCAATTCGGATTTCATATTCTCAGTCTATATTTGGCTGCTTTGAGTCACTGTGTGTATTAGAACGAGTCTTGTAAAGAAATATTTTGTGTAAAGGATTAAATCTACTCAATACCAAGCTGAAAAATCATATCTTCTATTCATATTTCAAGAATTATCTTCATCAATACTGATGGTGAAAATAAATTGTTTTACACTTATGAATACGGAATTTTATGATTTATATATACACTGGCTTTTTTATGACTCTTGGTATTCTTTGTGTAGAGAGAAAAGGCTTTGAACTAATGTTTGGTTCTATTTTTGAATGCGATTAGAGAATGGATATTTTTAAAAACCATATTTATCATATGACGCAGTATTTCTCCTTGAATTTTGTCACATACGCAAAAAGTTTCACGAAAAAATTATTTCAAAAAATTTTATTTGTTCGTTTTTTTAAAATTTTAGCCTTTTCTTAAGAAAAGAAAATGCTTTATTCAATGAACTAAAAACAAAATTTAAGATGCTAAAAAAGAAACGTTGATGAAAGTCAATTTTAGTTATTCGCTAAGCTCACGATAAGTTAATTCATTCTTTACTTATCATTCATCCAAGTTTTTCAATATTTTGCCTTTGTACGAACTTGTACTGAAAAATAAAATTGGCAAAAGGAGACTAGAAATCAGAATCAGAAAGTTTGCTAAGTCTTGTTTCGCTCTTGCTATAGATGAAGATTTTAGCGTTGAATTTAAAATATAGTAAAACGGTACCCTTTCATTCCAGTAATTTTAATGAAGTGAAAGTTTCTTAACAAAACATGAGCGATTATTTAACAATTCAAGTCATATTGTAAATCGCTTGTACGTGGCTCCGCTTAGGGAATATCAATCGATTTTGAATCATCTTTAGTAGCTAAATGACAACTAAAAGTTGAATTTGACAGAAAAGAAATAGATTTAAAATTTGAAGAACATTATTTAGCTACTACACTCAAGAAAAAACTACGCATTGTGAGAAACCCAAAAATAGAGTTTCGGGACATTCTTGTACTAAGAAAGTTTTCAAAACTTTTCTCATCGAATTGGTAGAGATATTCATTTTACCCTTCGCTTTACTAATAAAAGGATCTATTTAAATAATCTAACCAACTCTATAGAGTCTACATACTATCATTCAACAAGACTCAATTGACAAGCAAAAAACATTAACGTCCTCGAAATAATAGTTCATATGTTCAAATCAAATGAGTTCATGAACTGTTGAAATAGATCTTTTGATAAGAACTGATTGACTCAAATTTTATAAGTTGCTTGTAATTTTTTTAGATCCACCGTCAAACTACAAATGTTACAAATAGCATTTCGATCATGGACGAAATTTTAGGCTCTATCGCTGTAAAAGTCTCTTTCATTACTTGAATGCCTTATGAAGTTTATTTTAAAAGTTTTTGAAAATTTCTTGATTCTTATGACAAGACCTACTTGCTAAAAAAGACCAGTTTGCAAGGGAAATCTATTAGACTAGATTAATTTTTGTCAAAAGAACGTTTCAACACTTCCTTACATAGGACTATAACTGAACAGTCATGTCCCTATGGGTAATAGAATCATTCGAGAGCCGACATACGTAACGCGCCGAAAGTTATTATCTCAAATTCAGTTTATTGAGCTGACAACGGCGACGACCTACGAAAAACTGACTGAAATTTCCTTAAATAAATCAGAATATTTTACATTACTCAAAAAAAAACAAGGTAAATGTCTTCAGGAAAATTGTCATTGATAGATTATATATTTTTTCTTTTTTCTTGGTCTTGTGAACAACACAAGAGTATGATGAACAAGGTTCAAGATCTCTTAATTTTTCAAAGCCAAAAGAAACAATTTCATCTTGAAAATAGAATTAAATATTCGCTTTCATAGAGTATGAAGATCTCATTATGGTTTTCTTTTACAGAGCAGAGTTATCTTACTCTTTAATAATATCTGCTAATCAGAATTGTCGCGAGTGTTTTTTTTTTGACGATTATGATGGTTATATCAGATCAACAGGTTTATCAATTGAAACTCGTACTTATTAAACAGGCAAAACAACATGCCCTACTATTTTTAATCCCTTTAATTCACAAAATAATTATGATCAATACCAGCACTAACCTTACGGTCTATTTCATGTAAACTATGAAAAAAGGTCTTATATTCTTCGCTGATCTCATAACTAGTTACCCGATAATGGAATATCACTGAACTTGTATAGTTTACTACAAAAGAAAGTAAGATTTCATATTTCGAAATAACATCACCTACAACCAGCAATAATCAATTTCTTTATTGAGTTCAGCCTTATAATCAAACTCCTGTCGGTCAATTAATACCGATTGATGCTTCACAAAATGTTCATAAAATTATATTATTAATATTACCAATAAATACATATCGAAAATATTACTATATCATGTATCTCTGATTTAATACAATTCAGAAGATTGCCACCATCATCACATAATCAACATCTCACGAAAGTTATGAAGAACAATGATTGTCACTAAAACGACTTTCACTTTGAAGAGATGTACATTTTTAAGAACTATAAGACGGGCCAAGTCTACAAAAAAGTCTTAACAATATAATAAATAGTGAATTTTCAGTAGTATGACCCATTAACCTATGGGACACTATAAAAAGTGCTATTCTTTTTTGAAACTTTTGCATTTTTCATAGTAGTTTTTGATACAGTCATTATTTGATCAATGACGATTTCCATAGAAATTAGCTCTTTGATGAAAATACATAGATGAGATTTTGTTAATTGTAATATCTCGTCTTGTACAGAATTCATTGCTCTAGAAATAATTTTGAATGGAAACTATTCCAAGACACAAATTAAGGACAGCGCCAAAACTTATTTTGTTTTGTACAGACAATTTTGGGATTTTTCACAAAATTTACTGAAAGTTGTTCAGTCTTACGCCAGAATAAAAATCTGAACATATATTCGGAAATAGAAAAAAAAACTCTGATTGTGACACCACCTACTAGTTATCTTTTAGTGACAGAATAAAAAATAAGCAAATATTTTGTGTCAAGATTTTCATACCACAGATTATGCTTGTCTTGAATCCGATAGACTCGAAATTCCAATGTTCGATATTTCATTCCTGATATCAGAGTAAATGCTTAATTTTCAATAATTACAAGATCAATTTAATTGATCTTTGTCAGGAATTTATAATTAAAATTGTTATCTATTATACTACCAAAAGATAAACATCATCGAAAACCAACGAGAATTGATAATTATCTCTAGTTTATCTACAAACAAGATGCGTGACACATTAATGCCTTAAATTTTATAATTGAATAAAATTACTTTAAGAAAAAAAAATCACATAAAAAATTGTTACATTTTTTAGAAGTAATAATGAATCATATATTGTCAGACCAGAGTTCTCAATTAAGCAGTCCTCACTAAAGTATTCACCTTTCTGAAAACTTTTTACTTCTTCGTATTTAACTTGGACAAAAACGAAATTATTTACAGCAGATTGTCTGTTGTAGGAGGGTCGGATCATGATAAATTTTGTTCTTCCGATTACCACTTCTAGCACTTTCGGTGAGAATTTTTAGCTCTTCTCACCATCAACAAAATATTGACAACCTTATACCAGACACATAAAACACATTTGAAGTTTTTCATAAATTGATTAATATAAATGAAATGTCTATATTATAATGTTACTTTTAATATTTTAACATATTGATAAACGATAACGATCAATACAAATAGGTTGACTAGTCTATCCTAAGAGTAACTCTTAAAGAGTTCCGACAATATTTCTCTATATCTAAAAGTTCAATTTAATAAATTTTTAAAACGAATTTATCAAGGATATACATATAATGCTGACGATAATTCGCGCCCTCTATCCTTTCTCTTTTTCAATTAGCCACTGTTATAGAGTGATCATGCCTGCAACAACTGATAGATGAAAGTGTAGAAGAAAAAAAAACAACAAATCAAACATTTATGCAAAATGTACTACATATGATTATGTAAAGTAATGAACAAGTTTCATTTAAAATAATCAAATTTATGAAAAAAGACACTTGTTTTTATTCTACTTAACTTTATTCAAGTAAAATTGAACATGAATTAAAATTAAATATTGCGTTTTTTTTTAAAGATTTGTTTTGATTTTTTTGTAAATAAATATATCTCTCATGTTAATTGACGACGAAGCAGCATTACGTGAGTGGCTCGTAACAACACTCGAACCATTGTAAGTTATAATTTTCGTTTAATTATCATTTGAATTATTAGTATTTTTGTTTTAGATGTGATGCCGAACCAATAGCTCTTGCGCGTTATGTTCTTGCACTTGTTGCTAAAGATAAACCATTAGATAAACTTCGTGAAAATTGTATTGATCGACTTGAAGTTTTTCTTGATCGATCAACAAAAGATTTTGTTGATCAATTATTTGATGTTATACGAAATCGACGATATATACCTGAAGGAAAAAAAGTAAGAAAATAAATCTTAATAATTGAAATTTTATTTCATAAATTAAATAGGAAAATGTTCAACCAAAACCAACCGAAATAAATACTGAAACATCTGGAATACAACAACAGCAACAACAAAATGTTCAATTACCAACAAAACAAGAAGATATACAACAAACAGAATCAATTCCAGTATCAACAACATCTTCATCTACATCAATTATTCAACCAATAAAAAGGTAAAATTTTCTAATAATAAAAAAACAAAAGGAAATTCTTTTTTTCTTTCTATTGTCGTTTTTTTTTTTAGACCATATTCTTCTCGTCATCCAAATACTAATAGTGAAAGTCATAAACGTCAATCGACAGGTTCACCATTAGCTAAACGTACTCAACGTTCTTATTCTCATTCATCCACTGATTCTTCACCTTCGTCATCAGCAAAAAATACGAATTTTTTATCGAATAAAATTCCATGTAAAGATTTTTTTGATAATAAAGGTTATTGTGCTCTTGGAGATTCATGTCCATATGATCATGGATCAAATGTTTTAACTTTTGAACAACAAAATTATTATCCATCATATCAACAATATGATATGTCATCAACAAATATTCATCAACAATATAATCCTGAAATACCTGATTTAAAATATGATCTACATCAAACATCATCTATGATTAATAGACAACCATTACCTATTGGTCAACGAACACTTGTTACTGTTGTAACTAATGCAGAACCATTAACATCAGAACAAAAATTACGACAAAATAATTCAAGTAAATTTCAATGAATTCAAAAGAATATTTTTTAGTATTTTTCTGAATAATTTTTCTAGATAGTCCTATGCATCGTACAAAACGACATGTTACTACTGCACTATATCCAATCGATAGGCGAACACAACAATATGATCATCAAACGAATAAAACTAATCAAGATATTAATCATAATCGAGCTCGAAAACGTCCATGTATGTTTTATATGATATACTTAGGACGTATCATCGAAAGTAGTAATGACGGAGGTATTTTAATACCTCATAAGAAATTGAAAGGAACTTTCAATTATGATCTAAGAGCAAAAACAATGCTCTATAGCTCTGATATTTGATCATTCTTCGACTAATATCATGACGATGAAATTTCGATAATCGCTGTTTGTTATAATATGTGCCGGTAATATTAGATCATCTTTTGTCGACGATGTGTACACTCGTCTTAATGTTCTCCTTTTTGTTTTTTTTTGTCTTCTCTAATACCTAATTGTTCATATGTATTAAAGTATACAAAAACGATGACGGTAGGAAAAATAGAAAGAAGTTCATCAAGTCTTTATTTTCATTAAATATTCGAAATAATCAATTGTATTTGTTGAATCCATTTATTGAACACTTTTTTATTCAAAGAATTCATGAAATTGTTTACAGCAGAATGTAACGATTTCAAATTGTTTAAATTTTGTTTGATTAAGTCGAATAATAAAAAATCTCAAGGTATCAAATCCGAGGAATTACTTAAGTACAAACTTGATGAACTTCTTTTTCAATTTGTTTTTTTTCTTCTATCATGACCAAGTTTTGTTTACATCCTAATATGTGTAAACGATTAGACATTAGAACAAAGAGAACATCAAGTAGAGGATACATGGAAGAATATTTAATTAGGCAAGATGTAACCGAACATATGCATACTTATTTCAGAGTTAAATTTAAGTTTAAGATGATAAAGGCGCGATCGCTCAAATATAAGTCATACTTACCATTGCGGTGTGAGAGATACACATCTCTGCAAAAAAAAATGTAGACCATTGTTTTTATTGTCAGACCATATAGTTAGAAAGTTTCTGTAAACTTTTTATAACGAATTAAAATATCTCCGTCCACTACTTTTCTTATGTTCTGAAGCATATACATACTTCTATTTGAATGATTTAGGGTCAAAACCTGATGGATCTGGATCGACATCAGCAACACTTGAAATACGTAAAATTCCCATTGAGTTTAATACAATATCAAAATTAAATGAACATTTTAGTAAATTTGGTACTGTTACCAATGTTCAGGTATATATCAAATAGTTTTTTTTTATTATATCAGTCCTCAATAAATGAAAAATAAAAGTTTTGAAAAAATCGATTGAATTCGAAATAAGACCGTTTTTTGTTGTTGTCCATTAAATTCATCATAATTAAATAAATATAATTTTGTTTATTAATTTAGATTGCTTTCGATGGTTCTTTTGACTCGGCACTTGTTGCCTATGCAACATTTCAAGAAGCTGAAACAGCATATAAAAATCCCGAACCATTGTTTAATAATCGTTTTATAAAAATATTCTGGCATAATGCTAATAAAGTAAATATTTTCATATTTTGTTCTTACGAAATGAAAAAAAGAAATAATATAAATTTTCAGGGACAAAACTCATCAAATACTACTAATCCTAATCCAACCTCATCGGATACAACATCAATAAAAAAACAAAGAACTACTCCTAATTCAACAAAACATCATTGGAATAAAACACAAAAATCATCATCAAATAAAAATGATGTAAACTTTATTTTTCTATTATCATTGAATATGATTTATTTATTTATTAGATACCACCGAAGAAAAAATCAACAATATCACCTGTTCAATCTATAATCAAAAAAGAAGCAGCAAAAAAAGCTGCAATAGAAATTCGTCGTAAAAAACAAGGTTTATTAGAAGAACAAATTCAGCAACAAAAATTATTATTGAAAAAACTTGAAACAGCTGAAACAAATGAAGAAAAAGAATCTATACTATCATTAATGAAACAAGTTGATTCAACTGTTGTTATGCTTAAAGATTCATTTCGTACAATACCAATTAAATCATCATCATCATCATTAACAACAAAAATAAGTCAACAAGATCTACTTAAAAAACGTGAAGAAACATTAAAAAAACAAATTGAAAGTCTTCGAGCTAAAACATCAGCAGATATGGTAAAGATTCTTGTTTTGTTTTTTTTTTAATTAAAATTATTATTAATTTGAAATTATTTTTATTTTAGCGTCGTGCGATAAGTAATACATTAGAAAATGAAGTCTCCAATTCAAATCGAACTAATGATCTTGATGATGATGATGTAGTAAATCTTCTTAATGAAGAAGATCAATTATTAATTGATAATGAAAAAACAAAAGATCAATCGTATAAATTGGATAAACATGATGAAGCACAATTGCTCGATTCTTAATACAATTGATTTTTTTCTTTCTGAATATAATTAAAAACTTGAAAACAAAATTATATGTGTGTGTGTGTGTGAAATTACTTTTTACTTTTGGATGTGTGTTTTGTTTTTTTCTTTTTTGTTTATTTTCCGTCTCTAGTTTCATTTGACTCTATGCTGTCAGAAACATATTTAACAAAAGAACTATATTATACAGAATAAAAATAAATCTAGAGATATATTTGATCCAACAATAGACATATATATGTTTGTTTATTTCTTGACTTTATATTCTTTCAATGAAATAGAACAATATTAATTTTGTTACATACTAATTTTACTTTAAGTTAAATTAAGAAGCAAACACATGTTTTGTTAAAGATATGATATGTACCCGTGTGATTAAAATCAGTGATTCAATTACTTTAAAAAAGTGATTTTTACAGAAAATCGCGATTTTCCATGTGACATGCACGATGATCGAACTTTGTCTTAATGCTCAACCTTACAACTACGAATAGTGTGTCGGAATGGATATACGACTGTTTGTTTTTCTTATTATCGTATCCATAAAAGTTTCCGATCAATGAGAAGAGAGATGATTTTGTCGTTGTCATGTGTTTTAAACGATAAAAAAAAACATTGGCTTTAAGGTATGATGTCAAATATCATATAACTACTATTAATATAAACATTATTTACAATAATCATGTTAATGAACTTTATCATATGTTTTTCAGCAAAAATCAAATGAAGGAACATAAGGATAAAGAATTCATAATGTCATCAATATAAACAGATAGACAATGAGAAAGGATAAGTTTTATTTTTACTGCTTGTTCTTGAATATCTCGTATGAACGAAATAAATAATATGTTATTAATTTGACTTGGTGATAAATGTGTTCATCTTTGAGTAAACGTCAATCTAGTTGAGTCAAATAATCTTTCCATCGTGTAAGATTCACAAGAGCGTCTTATGATGAAATCGATATCAAATTTTACAATAAGATATTTGTACGATTTCATCACAATAAAAATGGCTGAATGATTAAATGAAGCATTTTATTTAATAATTTTTTTAAATATCCAGATGTTCACGTAACCATTTTTCAAAACAAATGAAAGATGTATAGTCGATATGATTATCGAAGAGCATTTGAGTAAAGTATAAATTATAATACGTCATTAATAAATTGCGAGTTTCAATAAAAATCGAGAATAAATCGAAAAGTCTTCTTTTTTTGAACGATTCCATTCGGATATCATCTCACAATTAATTGGACTAATAAATCACAAAAAAAAAAAAAATTATCGATAATATTTCTTTAAAAATATCTCGTAAATATTTTTCAATACAAAGGGCTGACCAAAAGTTCTGATAACATAAAATAAAATGTTCAAAAAAAAAAAATAGTCATTCATCATGTCTAACAATTTATTAATTGTTTGCTTTTTTTTTTGGAATTCTTTTTCTAGAATATTTTGAACCATCTTGGAAATCACACTAGTCAATGATTTTTCATTTATTTATTCAGTTAAATTATACTTGATATAAATCATTGAATCAGAATTTCAAGCCATCTCATTGTTGAATGCCTTGAATTCCCTTGTGTTTATGATTTCTTGATGATTGATAATTTTGTTAATTTCAAAAACAAACATTAAACAAAAAAAGAAATTATTTTGGTGCCTAAATTCTGCTTCAATAGATTATAAATCTATCGAAATATACTTCGACCAATGAAGTAGCTTCATTATGCTCTCATCGTCAACAACAACAAAAATCCTAATATGACAATGACAAATATACAATGAGAGACAATTGTATTGCCTACCATCCTTCTTTTGTCACTATGTATTTTTATTACCATGCTTTGTTTATTTTAAATATATTGTCTATAGTGAGAAAGAACGAAATACTCGGCATCTTTATGGTATATTCAACATGAATAATGAATAATATTTAAAACATAAGAAGCTATTTCAGCAAAAAAATTACTTTTTTTTTTCTGTCATATATATGACGTGAACTAAGCAAATTTCTTCTTTGATTTTTATTTGTATTTCTGTTAACATACATTAGTTCACAGCTTCTATTTTATGTGTAAGGTTTCATCTACGAACATAGTCGATTGAATAAAATAAGAAGAAGATCATTTTTGTCTATGGAACATTAGAAATTTTTTACTCTTAAATCATTTCATATTTGTTTGTCACCTGTATTAATGTGCTTTAGAGAACATCGCTTTTTTCTTTCTTCTGCTCTATATTGTATTTTGTGTCTTTTTCATTTTTTTTCTTCTTAACTGTTTATTTATCAATATTCAAATGCTTTTCATAATTGCGTGCATGTACTTTCATTTGAATAAAAAAAAAAAAAAATTCGTAAGATAGTTTTTGAAAACATTTTTATGTTAGATCGATATATTATTAACATAGCAATAACATACTTTTCTTTACTATTATAATCAACATTGCATTGATTGTTAACTATGATAGATCTATAAATTTTCTTTGTAATATTACGATTTCGATAGAGAAGTATATTTAGGTAAAAAAAAAACCACATCATTTTTGTTTGTTGATACAATTTTTGCGCTTGAAATTTTATTCAAGGTGAATATATATTAATAGATGCAGTGCATTTTATAATTTTCTACTATAAAAGATATATTTAAAAACAAACAAAGCCTAGTAATAAAAACATAAATAAAAATAAAAAAGGAGTCAGTTTGATTGACCTTCATGGTAACGTACAGACAACAAGTCATGCGCATCAAATTGCTCATACATGTGACGAATCATAATAAAAAGTGAATGTATATATTGATAATGAAGATTTTTTTCTTTTGTTTTATTTTTTTAATTTTATTTATTACAATAAAAAGTGATGATAAAATAACATATATATGTGATAGAAAATCTTCATGTGGATGTTCATCAAATCTAGCTATTCTTGCACGTATATTTGGTGGTGAAGAAGTGTCAACATATTCATGGGGTTGGATTGTAAGTTTATATCTTTCAAATAAATATTTTTGTTCTGGTTCATTAATTTCATCGAATTTAATTTTAACTGCTGCACATTGCATTATATATGAATTATCAAAATTATCACAAATTACAGCAATTGCTGGAAGTAATAGACTTTCAAATCGTGATGGTCAAGGACAATTACGCCATGTTTATGAAGTTTTTATTCATCCAGATTATGACAATAAATTAAAAGTTAATGATATTGCTATTATTCGTTTATCAAGACCATTTGATATGTCAAGTTCAAGATTATCTATCGTATGTTTACCTAATATCGTTACAGCTGAATCAATAGCTAAATTAGAATATCCAATACCAGGTACTAATCTTGTTCTCATTGGATGGGGTAGAACTGAAAATAGTCAAACGAATCCATCAACAACTCTACAACAAGTTACAGTCAAAGCAGTAGCAAGTACATCAAGCGATTGTATGACTTCTGCTCATGAAATGGTTGATATTACTGTACATTTTTGTGCTGGAGTGCCAGGCGGTGGAAAAGGTAAATAAACAATGATTATTCGACTTACAACAAATAATAATAATAATATGCCATTTTTTATTTTGTTTAGATGCATGTCAAGGTGATAGTGGAGGTCCAATAATGGCTTTTGTTAATGATCGTTGGCAAATTGTAGGTATAACATCGAATGGTTATGAATGTGCTTTACCGGGTCATTCAGGGATTTATACACGTGTTGCCTATTATATTCCATTTATTGAGACAATTAAAGATCAAAATCAAACACTATATTCATCAGTAACTGCAAGTACATCTAATGGTTTTAATAGATGGCAAATGCAAGTGATAAAAAATATTGTTTTTATTATTTTATTATTAATTGTCAGCAATGTTTAATATATTATAAGAAAAAAGTGTGAAAATATTATTTTATTTTTTAAGTTTTCACATAGAAAAATAAACGAATATTTTAAAGATGATGTTATATCTTAACAGATATAAATAATTTTACAATAAAATTATATTTGTTAGATTTATTTATAGGTATCGAATTTTTTATATCGAATAAATCAAATTCTAATAGAATATCAAGGAAAATGGATTTGGTAACATAATACTTTGATTTTTCATTGCACAAGATAAATCATCTAATGAAAAATATCATTCGATTAGTTGATTGAAAGAGACAAATGAGCAAATATAAACGTCCAATAACGTATAAAATAAGAAATACATAGAAGCATAAACACCGAATCATGCTATTATTGTTTTTCTTTGTAAAAAGAAAAAAAAAGGTGAAAAAGACCTTCAAGGTGTCGCATGAATGTAATTTCTATTTTCGCTTTGTTTTTTTCCATTCAATGACCAAGTCAATTTACGAGTCATTTTCGATAGACTCGATAAGTTTTTTTTTTTTTTGTTTATCATGCGACGAAACATATTTGAATAATAAATAATATAGCATTCGAATTCATAAAAATGACTTTTTTTTCAAATTAATCAATAGAATTTAATACTAAATTAAAATAACTTTAATATCATATAGAACATCAGATATTATTAATTAAAAAAGAAAATTCATAAACAATTATATAGAATGATAAATATTATAAATTTATATAAGTACAAATCGATTGATGAAAGGTGATGATGACAAAAAAAAGAAGAAGAAATCCAATTGAAGATAATAACAGATTCACTAATCATTCACTGTTTACTCCATTAAGATTTTCATTGATACGGTTCAATGAATACCGTTGTGGCTCGCTCTCTATTTTATGTAGTAAACAACGATGATATAAAAAAGAAACATTCATAACGCTTTATTTGTGATTAGGTACGGGAGACAAAAAAGCAAAATATAAAAAATCAATCACATTTATTTATTAACAATAACGAATATGCTACATTCGATAAACAAAATTGAACATGTTGATAATAGTGAAGAACGTGCGGGTCTATTCAAATCTCATCAATATAATTATAATGATAATACCGGAAAAAAATCACCTTATATAGTTGTCGATGAAAATAATGTTGATGAAAATCAACGATTAGTTGTTATTGATGAATCTCAACCATTGTAAGTTTATTTTTGTTTAACATAGAAGTATGAAAAACATTGAGCATTTTAATGCTATGTTTTCTTATTTTATAAATGATTGTATCAAATAAGAACATAATAATCACTTTTATTTGCATTCTCATTGTTTTGTCACATTATATATGATGACATTACTTAAATATACTTGAAGGTTATAAACAAGGACAATCATTGAAATCTATTTTGCACAAAATTTTTATAAAGTAAACTATATTAACAAGTGTATCGTAAAAAATCAACTATTCACAAATTTACTGATTATTTTGTTAGTTTTTGTTGTCCAGACTGATGATTTATATCATAAAAAGTAATCTGTTCGATTCTCTACAAAATCTGTTTAAAAGATTGTAGACTAGAGGCTGACATTTAGGTGTCGACAAGTTTAGTTCTAGTTCCGGTCTGAGGAACTGTTAAAAATGTCTCTGACCTATAGAACCCATCGAGTTGGTTCCGAGCCCAAATTCTACTGAGTTCAGGTTTGACAATTTTGGATCCGATGGGCTTTATGATTTTAATTAATGTGCTCAAACAGTTCAGTTAGTAAAACTGATCTATTCTAACAATTTTTGCTCTGTTTTAGCAAATGATCATTTTGAGTATTAAAAAACTTTTGTTCTGCTACTGAAATGTTGTTCCCAAAATTAAAAAAAAAACATTTTCGAACAACTCAATTGCAGAAACTGTGCTATTACAAATAGATCAGTTCCTATCACAGGAACTGTTTGAATAATTCTTTCGTTCATTGTATCTGAACTTTGAATTGGGAGTTGATTGATCCCTAACTGACACATACAGTGAATTAAAAAGTATTTTTTTTTTACAAAGTGTTATCTCGTTTTAAATCTTTGTTAAAAGCAAGTAAGTCATAGTCGTTAACAGTTACGGATCTGAACTCTTTGTTGATTCAAAGACAATCAAAAACATATATGAGCATCTAGAGAAATTAGAATTAATAGAATTATACATGGCTTGCATCAAATAAAAACTTTTGTTTGAGATGCCTCTTTCGAAACTTTCATTGTAATTTTTTCACATCATTATATTGCTCAAAAGATGTAGAATCTTTTTGGTGTAATATTAGCTTAAGTTGCAAATGAAAGTTCTTGAAGCAACGTCTGAAACAATAGTTTTTATTTGATAATTATCGTAGATGCTTATATGTGTCTTATATTGTCCGTTGAAACTGTGAAGACTTCAGACCAGTAATTCTCAAGGGCTGAAAGTTACTCATAAAGTATGAGTAATTAATTATTTTTTTCAAGTTTACTATGGTTTTAAACAAAATTTCACATAGCAAAACTTTTAATTTCAGTATATGTTAGTCTCTAGCCCATAATCTTTTGTTAAAACATTCATTTCGATTATATACGATCGATCGGAAAATCTATGAGTAGATATGAACATTTTGTTCTAGATCTCAGTACATATTAAAATTTTTTATAGTAATATTTTCATGACTATTTAGAGTCAGGTGTAATGTACTTTATTTGGGTACAGCTATTCCATCACCAGATAAGCATGGTATTGATTCTTTACAAGAACCATTATCGAGACGATATCCAACCGATGGAAATGAATCTGTTCGAGGTAAGAAATGTTAATATCTTTCATATATTAAAATCTAATAATGAGCATGAATAATGGATTCTAACGAAGTCATATGAAATGAGTTGAAGTTAATTTTAAGTTAACCATTTACAAGTTCAGAAAATTATCGAGAATGAATTTTTTATAGATTAAGAGTAAGAAGAACAGAAGGTCCGTCTGACATAGAGTTCTTGCTAGTGTTTTATCCAGCGTGAGGATCGAGAGGGTGGCATCTCTCCGAAGTTCGGGTTGGTTCTTCTAGAATTTGTGGTTATTGTACCACGTATTATGTGTCTGTACTCTTCATTTTATGGTGGGTGGTATCAAGGTATAAACACAATGGTTTCCAAATATATGTCGAACAATGCAGCCACTCAACCATGATTATTCAAAGATTAAAAGATTATTATCATAATTGGATATAGGTTGTTTTGAAGAAAACTTCTCTGATTCTGAAAATTGAATGATTGCTTACAGAATTAATTCTATCAAAGATTATGGACTAATCATGTGGATGAACATTAATTCAATGAAATCATTTAAAAAATGGAATCAAACAACAATATAGAATTTTATTGTTAATTAATAAAAACTTTCCACGATAATACATCTTGCTCTATTAGTTCTATTATATACTTTTATGAAACACATTCTAAAAAGAGTGTTGAAATATATAAGGTAGAAGTTTACATCCCTCTTCCCACTTCACAAACCGAAACAGACGTTGTTGATATACAATGAAAGATCACATATCAATAATGTCTGACTATAATTTATGAACTACTTTCTTATTACTTTCATCGAAGACTAAATAAACAGATGATGAAGAAATGTGCCCCAAAATAGATAGAATAAAGTAATCGTCCTGTGATTGACAAGAGTAGCTACATTGTATTTCACATTTTAATCGCACTGTGATTACGCTAATAAGTTTCTTTTTTTTTATTATGTTGATTATTCGATCGCCCATTTTGTATTTCTACTGAATAGGTATTGAAGCATGGTTATCTGTCGATGCAAGTGGTTTACAAATACAATTTGTTTCTGATCCATCAATTATGATTTATTATCCAATTCGTTCTCTTGTCTATTGTGCTAGTGTACGTTTTGTAACACGAACAACAACAGGTGATAAAATTCGAAATGGTGGACGTTTTGTTCCATTAGATTCTCCAGAAGCTCATCATATAGGAAATATACGAAATCCACCATTATTTGCTATTACGTTTCAACGAACACGTCATTTACCTGTAGATGAATGTCATTGTTTTGTTTTAAAATCTAAACAAGTTGCATTAGACCTTGTTCAAGCTTGTTATGATGCATATGAAACAACTGATTCACGACAAGATTGTTCAAAAGTTCCACTTTATTTTAAAGTATAAAGTCAAAGAAAAAACAGAAAACGAAAATTTACATGTTTTTTTTAAATTTTTTAGATTAATCATGATGGATCAAATATTCAAGAAACTGATGATGAAATACGCATTGTACCAGCATTAGATGCAGAAAAAACAATAGATTATCAAATAAATAATAAATGTGCTGGTTTTTTCTATACAACAGATCAAGTATCGCTTTGTTCTTGGCAAATATGGGAACATCCTAAATATGATAGTGATCGACCATCAAGTCGTCAGTCTTTAAGATCAGTATCATCTGTTTCATCATATCGTAGTACTCATCAACATCGTCGTACAACTATCCCATCAAGTCCTAGCATTCAGCTATCTTTATCCGAATTTCAATCTAAGTCAAGAAATAATTCTATTAAAGAATCATTAGAACCAGCAGCAATTGATCCATTTGCTCCTGATCCTAATGTTATTCGTGTTGAACGTATAAAAGATGCTAATACAGGTCAAGATATTTTTATTCGATTTCTTCGTAATACATTAGAAACTTCCAAACAATCATCATTAAATCAAAAACCTCCTTATGATTTTCATATAGAATTTAAAAATGATTATCAATTAGAAGGAGAAATATCTAATGAAATGAAACATCTAATAATAGATGATGAACATGTTAAAAAATCAACCACGATTGACGAAGAACATTTTGAAAATCTGGGTATAAGTGATTATGAAAATTTTGAAAAATCGGCTACAACTAATGATGAACATATTAAAAGTCCAACTACAACCGACGACAAACATTCTCCAGAACCGGTCACAATTTATGATGAGAGTGTTAAAAATCCGGCTACGACTGACGATGAATATTTTAAAAAATCGCCTACAATTAACGAAGAACATTTTGAAAATCCGGGTATAATTTATTATGAAAATTTTGAAAAATCGGCTACAACTTATGACAAATATATTAAAAGTCCAACTACAACCGACGACAAACATTCTCCAGAACCGGTCACAATTAATGATGAGAATGTTAAAAATCCGGCTACAACTGACGATGAATATTTTAAAAAATCGCCTACAATTAACGAAGAACATTTTGAAAATCCTGGTATAATTTATTATGAAAATTTTGAAAAATCGGCTACAACTTATGATAAATATATTAAAAGTCCAACTACAACCGACGACAAACATTCTCCAGAACCGGTCACAATTTATGATGAGAGTGTTAAAAATCCGGCTACAACTGACGATGAATATTTTAAAAAATCGGCCACGATGGATGACGAACATTTTAGAAAATCGGGCACAAGTGATTATGGACATTTGGAAAAATCAGCTACAGCTGATGATGAGCGTTCTAAAAAACGGATCACAATCGACAAGAAACATATTAAGAAGCCAGCCACAACCGATGATGAACATAGTAAAAAACCAACGATAATCAATGATAGACATTATAAAAAATCGACCAGAATTGATGATGACTATGTTAAAAAGTCAAGCACTATCGATGACAGACATCTTAAAAAACCGTCTAAAATTGATGACAAACATTCTAGAAAATCGCGCATAAGTGATTATGGACATTTTGAAAAACCGGCTACAACTGATGATGTATATGTTAAAAAAACAAGCACAATCGATGACAAACATTTTAAAAAATCGGCCAGAATTCATGATAACCATTTTAAAAAACGGATCACAACTGGTGACAAACATTTTAAAAAGCCGTCTAGAATTGACGACGAACATTCTGAAAAGTTAGGCATAAGTGATTATAGGCATTTTAAAAAATCGACCACAATTGATTATAATAAACCACAATTTGTAATAACCGATCATAAGCGAAAAAAATCAAAGAGAAGACATAAAAAACACAATCATCACAATTATGTAGTTATTGAGGAATATTTTGAAGGTCATCATAAAAAAAAGGATTCGCATACAACTCATAAAAAACATCGACACAACCATGGTGAAATTATTAATTTATCTTTAATGCCATTAATACAACCACAATCTGCTACGGGAGTGTTCAGTACGACATATCCACATGAGACGATACAGCCGTATGAGAGAACATATTCATATGACAGGATGCCTTCATATGAGTTAAGATCTCCATATGAGACACCATTTACATTTCATACATTACCATTATCACACGAATCAAGTTTTATTAACAATCCTTCTCCATATTGGTTTTATACAATGTAATGTTGTTTTTCCTAAGATTCGTCTTTGTTTTTGTTTTTTTTTTTTATATATGTAGAAAAACCGCGCATTTATATTTAATAGACTATCAATGACTTTTCATATATATCTTGTAGCAGGTTATACTTATGAATTAAATACAGAAAATATGAAGAAAATTCCATCATTAATTTTGAATAATTCTGTATATATGAAACAATTTTATGATCCTATTCGGCAAGTTTATTGTATTTCACGTAATCGTGCTTTTTTTGAAATACTTGTTTTCTATATTAATCATGGAATTTTATCGAGACCTATTGATATACCACTTGTAAGTGTTTGAAAATGAAATAGAAAAAAGTAATCTGAATAATATCTATAATAGGATTTATATATTGAAGAACTCGAGTAAGTTAATTCATTTTTTTTTCGGATTCTCTTTTTTTTTTCAGAAGGTAAACTAATTGATTTCGTGGAAATATTCCTGGATCAATAATATGCTATGTTTTTTTTTGATTGAAGACTTTGCATGTTCTTTAATTGTAACAAAATAAAAACAAATAATACTTTCTTATGAAAATTTGAAGAGGTCTAAAAACAGCGGTGATTCAAAAGCCATGATTGACGAAATTTAGAACCAAGTTTTTTGGTCCCGATTGCTTCTTTGTAGTGGTCCCGGGCATGGCCTCGGTACATCTTAGCTGGTACCGGTTATAAGATAATATGCTTAGAACTAGCAGTTTTCTAGAAATTCTACTTAACAAAATCTCATTAGTATGCAAAAATCATAGTGCTTTTGCATACATCAATGTTTTGCGTTGGTTTCGTTGGTAACAGCATATATATTTGGAATAGGCATCAAATTTTGAACAAAGCTGAGTATTTTGTTTATCAATCTTTAAACTAGGAGTTTTCTCTGTAACTTCTAAGATTGAGAGAGGCGAAAATTTTGATTTTTGTTAAATTCTAATGAAAAAGGCTTGTTATCGCAGCCTCATTGAGACTGAAATATGAAACTCACATAGTCCATACGAAAAACATATGCAATGATCTTGGACTTAGGCTGCTATGGTCTGTAATGGGGAGGGGGAAGTCAGAAAACTTGAACTCAAAACTTACACTCACTGTTTTCTTTGAAAATATATGTGAGTTCTACAAAATGCACCATTTTATGTAAAATCCAATGCTGATGACGAATATCTGTTTACTTTTATTCTGGTTCAACGTGTGGTTTTTGAAAACAAGGACGAAATTTGATAACAAACAGGTATTTTTATTTTTTTATTTTATACAATTATACTTGTTAAAAGATTACCTCATATTCTAAAAGTTTCTTAAAGACTCGACAACTTTTACCTATAGGGTTTATTTTTATGTCACTTTGTCTCGTAGTAAAATGCTAAACTCTCATTTTGAAAGTTCGTAGCGGTCAGTACTTCTCCATGAAAGGAAGGGGGACGTTTTAGGTGCATTTCGGCCCAATTAGAAAGTGAAGGTAGATTTATTTGAAACTTTCAGCAAATGCTCAACTAAATGTTAGTAGTCATTGCTGAAAATTTCAGTATGATCCGTTAAACTTTTCCCTTACTTCAATCCATGAAAAATATATACCCTAAATACACATAAAATTCCCTATGGGGTAACATTGTTGACCATCGTTCTCCATTATTTGATTCAGATCCAGAGTGATTTTTGTAGGGTCACTCCTAACTGGTGGGGGCTACAATATTGCAAAGACATGAGGCCATGGAAAACCTGTCGTGGTATCACTATGAAGTACATGATTCCCAAATCCCTGAAAAAGTACCTATGGGAGTAACATTGTTGACCCTCGTTCTTCACTATTTGATTCAGACAAAGAGTGATTTTTCTAGGGTGACTCCTAATCAGTGGGGGCTACAATATTGCAAGGACATGAGGCCATGGAAAACCTGCCGTGATATCACTATCAAGTAGATAGTATCCAAAATCGGTGGAAAACAGAGGTCCAAAGAGACCACGTTTTTAAGACCTGCACGACCTGTCATGGCCTCTCAAGTTTTTCGCGCGAGTACAATCATGAGAACAGACTAGAAACCAGAGGTCCGAACAGGGCACTAGCGCTTTTGCTCAATGTGATCATGACCCGCCGGCCATAGGCATCACTCATTGTTTTCAGACAGGTGCACGTCAGAGGATCAAGCACTTTTTGGCCTGTGGGCCTGTCTGGGCCTGTCACTTTCACTAGTCTGAAAACCATGGGTGATGCCTATGGCAGGCGGGTCAGGATCACGTTGAGCAATAGCCCTAGTGTCCTATTTGAGCGTCTTTTTTCCAGTCTGTTATCATGATTGTACTCGCTCGAAAAACTTGAGAGGCCCTGACAGGTCGTGCAAGTCTTAAAAACGTGGCCTGTTTCGACCTCTCTTTTTCACCGATTTTAGATACTATGTACTTGATAGTAATACCACGGCGGGTTTTCCCTGGCCTCATATCCTTGCAATATTGTAGCCCCCACCAGTTAGGAGTGACCCTAGAAAAATCACTCTGGGTCTGAATCAAATAGTGGAGAACGAGAGTCAACAATGTTACCCCATAGGGAATTTTATGTGTATTTAGGGTATATACTTTTCATGGATTCAAGTAAGGGAAAAGTTTAACGGATCAAGCCGAAATTTTCAGGAATGACTACTAACATTTAGTTGAGCATTTGCTGAAAGTTTCAAATAAATCTACCTTCACTTTCTAATTGGGCCGAAATGCACCTAAAACGTCCCCCGTCCTTTCTGGAGTTTGGGTTCAAAACTTTTGAACCCAACGAATTCAAGTAGTAAACCTAAATGGTCTCTATCTATTATGAAAACTTCAGAGTCTGCATTTATCATTGAAGCGATATAGATGTTCGAATTATTAAAAAATAAAGTTCCGTAATGCATGACTACACCAAGTTCTTATTATCCAATATATATATATATATATACGACTTTTGAACAAAATCTAAGTTGTTGTTAATTAATCTTTTTAACTTAAAAAAAGTATTTGAAATAGTTAATCAATAATAATTGAATATAACTTTCAGTTATTATTTTGTTGATCATAAGTTTTTATCAAAATTAAAAGAAACTTATGATATTCCTCAAATATCAGATACAACTGAAATTCGTTATTTACCTCGATCATCAATAAAAAAAATTCTTTGGCGTTCAATGGAATATAATGAAACTTTATTTGGTCCATTATATCGGTTTATTTTTGGTTTAATATGTATATGTTCAATATTTTTATTCATGTATGAAATAGTTGTAACAAGAAATGAAAATTTTCTTGAATTTATTGAAAAATATCGTGGTTATTTTCAAAATATAATACATCCTGTTAATGTAACTGTACATGTTATTGATTATCGTCCTCATATAAAATGTTTAGCATTTTCAATTGAAATTATATTTATTTTTCTTTGGACTATTGAATTATTTTTACGCATATTTTCTGCACCAAGTTTATATCTTTGTATAAAATCAATTTTTTTCTGGTAAAAAAAACTATAATTTGTCTTGAAATGATTACTAGTAAAATTAGGCCTATAACAGTTGTTTGTGCTGTGTTACGACCGGTTGAAATAGCTAATGGCTGTCGTACATACGCTATACTTGCATGTTGAGGATGACCAGCTCTTTTTATCTATCAATCCGAAGATCGACTAGGCTTGGTATTCATGTAACTCAATAGCGCTTTTCAATGGTTTCAAAATGATACCAAAATATTACGAAAAAACAACACTGTTCGATATAACTTCACATGAAGAACATTACCCTAATATGTACTCATTTGAAACATTGCCCAGGTTGTTTCCTGAAAGCGTTTGCCAATACCACCTAATATTATCATTCGCTGAGCTAGTTTTATATAGTTTGACAGCGCTTGAAAAGCACTACAAAATAATAATATAAAACCATCGAGAAAAAACGCTAGCTACACCAGGAAACCCCAAAAAAGCTACCTCCGAGACATGATTTTATAAGTTTTTTTTTTAAAGAAATACAATTTCAATAAAAACTAATATGATATTCTGAATCAATATCTAACACTGACGTCAGTTTTGAATGCTGATTCAAAATATCATCGTAGTTTTCATCTTAATTATATTCTTCTAATAGCAATCTGCTAAAAATCAGGCTAAAAAATTCATTATGCCATATCACAGGAGCAGTCTCCTTGAAATTTCTTTGAATGACCAATGTTTTTTTCCTCCAAGTTTTTATATCATTTTGAATCGCTTGAAAATTGAAATCGATAGCAGCCTGATCGTTCATTAGATGAACCAGTAAAAAGTATCAATTATCATCAACAGTCACACTCAATATACATGTAACGACCATTGACTATGTCAATCGACCTGTGCACAACACAAAGAAATACTATATAACTAGTTCTATCCGGACTAATTTTCGAACATCTTACACGAGATAGTTTAGCATAGAAGAAGCAAAACTTCTGGAGGGGTCGATTTTCAACAGTTATCGATCTCTACTTTAATTTATTTTTTTATGATAAAACACAAATATTTTTCTTAGGGTTGATATAATTAATTTATTGAATACAATTCTTTATGGAATATTTAGTTTAATATATAATCGTCAAAAAGATCTTTTAACTAATCATATTAAGTCAATGACATTAATTTTTCAATTAATTGATATTTTTAAAACATTAAGAATGTTGAAACTTGGTAGATATCATAAATCAATAAAACTTATTCTTGAATCTCTTGGTTTGTTTTTTTCTTAGATGAAAAAAAAGAAAACAAAATAAATCCTTTAAATATTTATATTTTATTATTTAGGAGAAGCTTCAATGGATTTTTTAGCATTTAGTATTGTTTTAATAGGTAATAGTTGTGTATTTGGTGCAATTATCTATGCAATTGAACGAACAACAAATCCATCATCAACTATACTTTTTCCAAATGTTGGAAATAGTGTTTATTATACATTATTAGCTATTACAAATGTTGGTTTTGAAGGCTTTTTACCGTCAACTTATTTAGGAAAATGGATTGCTTGTGCAGCAATTACTATTGGTATATTAACAAGTATGCCAAAAACTAGTGTTTTTCAACTATATTTTTGTAAATAAATTGTTTTGTTTTCTTATATTAGTTAATATAGCATTACCATTGATTTTATCACCATATACACGACAATTACTTATCAAAAATAAACATATCATTTATCGAAATGATTTAGGATTGGAAATTCCAAATGATAATCCAGATGTTAAACATATTCGCAGATATTAGATTTCTAAGTGTCTTTTGTTGAACTCGGATGTGTTCTTGAACCACACTATTCTAATACAGAATATGTCGAGTGAAACATTTCTACGAGTCCTTTTAAATTCCGGGTTCGAATTCTGAAGTTTAATTTCTCTCGTGTCCAAGTCTGGTCTAGAAAAATGTGGACCCATAACTTCCTTAAAGTAAGTATCGATTAGCATTAAAAATTGTTTATGCAAGATTTTTAAAACCGATATCATCAATTGTTTTGATTGGTTGACAGTCGAATGCTGCAAATTTGATACAAGCAACTTTAATTTCCTGCTTAACTCGATCTAGAATAGCTGATTCATTTTTTTAAAGATTTATAAAATTGATTGACACTTTTTTTATTTTTGTTTATCAATTAAGGCCCACCCCCCACCCAAAATTTTATTTTTGCCATAGAACATCGAATCTTAACGAAATTTTCAGAGCAGATGTATCTCGGGCTTGGCACCTTGTGATAAAAATTTCAGCCTGAAATCTTAAGGATTCCAGAAGATAGCTTAATATTAAGGTCCAAAATATAGGTCTTCGTGCGTCCCAGATTTCTCCGCCATTTTGAAAGCTAGAAAGCTCGGGTTTGTTTTAAAATGTAGCCAATATCTGGGACTACAACTTAACAGAGTCCGATTGTTTAATTTTTCTTTAGCTTAGTTTTTAGAGAACTTCTACGTCATGATATAAAATCAGTAGGGTGTAAATTCTCAAACATTTTCCCCTCATCTGACATCTATCATGAAATCGAAAAATCGGGCTCTNTTATAGCGAAGATACATAACTTCGAACCTAAAGAAAATTCTTTTTCGCATGACGTGATCTTGTTTTGACTGATGAAACCTCTGGAAAAACTGATTTTCATCATAAATACAATACCAAATGATACAATAATTCACACTTTTACTCGGTTTTATAGTCCTTTTTCTGATTGAATAACCTTTTGTCTTGACCAAAGATTCTAATCTTTTCGGCATTAAACTAATCCATTTTGAGCACATATCTGGGATGATGGTGGTCCAGATAGTCAGAATTTATTTTCTAAGATTCTCGTGCTCTCTGGACATTGAGACCCAGTAAAATTGACATCAATTAAGGTATCGCAAGAAAAAAATTGATTACGGAAAAGTTTGGGTTGAAAAATCGTTCGGGACGCATCATGAAAAGCGGCCAGACATTCGGACACAAGCAATCACAATGAATATATTTAAATAAATACACTATAGACAACTAGTTAATCCTTTGATGCGATTTTATTTAATATTGTTCTCGGATTTTCTTCATACAAGTGTTTTCTTTTTCTTCTTTTCCTTTTTTCTCATAAAAATCTTGTGTGCTCAGATTTTATCGCGTTATACTAAAAAAGATTTCTCCATGTTCGAGGTTATGTATCTTCGCTATAACTTGAGCTATTGTTATGAAAATTTAGAATAATAATCATCTAGAATCGATCGACTATCTCTCCCATTTTGAACATTGTCTAATTTGTCATAAGGGAGAAAATGGTATTTTTCTATGAAGTACCAAGACTTTTGGCTAACCCTTTATATGTATATATATTTGTATATAGTCATACTGTTAATAGGAAAAAAGCCGAGCATTGATTCAACAAAAGTTTAAGTAAACTTATCAAGTATTCTTTAAATGAATAAAGTGCATTGACCTAATACCATCGATTCAGACAAAACAGTTTGCTTGTTTTCATCCTGATATTGTCTTTTTATTCAGCGGCATGATAAAGAAAGTCTATGCACTTCTTAGTATATCTGCTGATTGTTAAGAGAGTCGATGAAAGACCTTGATATGCTTCAAATTCGAGCACATAACGTTTCTTTTTCCATTGTAGCTGAATCTGTAATTTCACATTAGTTGACATTTTGAACCAATCATACGTACAGTAATCTTTTGCCGCGAATATAGGAAAGTTCTGAAAGTATTTTAAAACAACACTTTCCATTTAAACGAAGAAAGAAAACTAAAAATTTACTGTGGAGACATTGAAATAAAAAATTAATTTTTTTTTGAGTCTGATTTGCCTGATCTCTGATGACTACATATTTCAAGATTTCTCGTGATTAATTTAGAATAATAGAAAGTATTTAAAACCCTCGTTTTGAATTGTTTTGATATCATCTCACCGTCATTCTGAGACAATATTCTTAATCAACAAAAGGTTCTTAAATAATATATTTGTTTATGTATACGATGAAATGTATTTTTCTTTCAGATCCGCACATTGTTAGTTTGAATGAAAAATGCAGGTTGACATGCACACGAATTCAATATTTGATTCAAATTTCACTAGAAAATTATTCTTTTTTTTATTTAATAATCTGGATTTAATTTCGGATTTAGTTCAGTTTTTCTGAAAAAAGAGAGCAATAAAAAAATGTGACACCACCTACAACCGTACTTTATGTTTTTCTCAGAAAAATAATTGAATCAAGTTTTAAATCACCTTCACATCAACAAATAGAAAAAACAACAGAATGATCTTTAGAAATCTTATCAGAAGACATATTTATGTATGTCGAAGTTGATATTTTCCGTTGAATCACCAGACCATCGATTATCTATTCTTATCCGCTTGGCTTTCTATTCGTGTATTATTTCTATTAATTATTTCGCCCGCTCCATAGATAAGTCTTGAACTTTAGTTATTTCATAGAAATTTTAACTGTAATTAGGCAAATTTTTAGTCCGACAAAATCGATAAAAAACGCATTTTAACAAATAAAAATGTGAGATTTTCAGAAAAACAGCGAGTTTGAAGCCAATTCCGTTTTAAACCTTGCTTTTTACAACAAAATTCTCTTTTCACTGTAAAAAGCGAATATTTTTACGTTTAAAATACGTTACTAGGATACTTTCTCTGATTAGGAAATTGTACCAAAATGTATCAAGCATTTACATATGATAATTTGCTTTAAGACAGCACCCAGTTGCTAGTAAAATTCTTATAGTATTTATACTACTTTTCCTAGTAAAGTTCTCCGTATTATTGATGAAGCTCAGTAATGGATAGAATTTTTGAAAAACGAAAAAATTAAACCAAAAACGGATATCAGATTTTTCCTTCTCCTAGCTTTTGATAATACTTGTGTTATGATCAGCTTAACAATAAAAAAAATCTTGTAATCGAACATATATATATATATATATATATATATATAACATAGATAGATCGAATAGGTTCAAAGTTTAATAATTCATTTGTGGAGCCTGCAACATTCAATGAGTGAGGTTAATAAAGCATTGTATTGCGAACCCATTATAATATCCACTTCAAATGAAAAGAAGGGTGAGCGTTTTTTGAATAAATTTTCATAAGAAACAGTTAAAGATCTGCGGTTCTCACGATTTAAAAGAGGAAATGAAACTGCATCGAATCTTGAATAAAAAAGATTTTTCCTCCAAGTTTTTTAAAAAATCGAGGATTTTTAATAGATTTAGAAGGTGGCTTTTTCATCAAAAAAGTCAGAAAAAGAAGTCGATTTTCCGTTAAAAATCTGCCAAAAAGGTGTAGTAAAATATTAATAGCTCGTAATTGTTGAACATTTTCACATCGAACTTATATAGACTACTGAATTCTAGTTAACGATTCTGGTCCACTACTGAAAATTAAAATTCCAAAGCTTTCACCTTACATCATGTTTTGTTTTTCAGAAAAATCTGATATGCAAGATTCGATGCAGTTTTATTTCCTCTTTGAAACGGTGAAAATCACAGATCTCTATCTAATTTCTATCAAAAATTATTCTAATAAAATGCTTACTCTCTTTTAAATTGAAATGGATATTAGTCTATATAGATTTATATCTTTGATTTAAGATCTTTTTATTCTTAACTTGATGGCACAAGTACTATTGAAAGTTGATAAATCAACAAATGAAAAGCTTCACATTCATCTTTTATTTAAATTTGCGTTACTGGTCTCTTTATTTTTGAGGTGAGCAAGACAGTAGAGAAAATATTTGAAATTTACAGACTCACTAGCTAGAAAAACAGTTCATATGAGATCTTATTTATTTGAGAGTTATTATAACAATGCTAAAATACTTAAGGACTCATCTCTACATTTTTTCAGCGAACTGAATCTTTAAATTTAGGATATTTCTTCTACTCATTTACTTACGTGAAAACTACTTCAGATGCCTTTTTCAACTGCAATGATTCTTTTGCCTGTAGATAATACATAGTACTCTAATAAACACCATACAAACATTTGAGTTTCCATGTAGATTTGACTAAGCTATCAAATTTTTCGAATATCTTCTCTCACGAGGTCTTGTAGCGCAACGATGTTTCAGAAAAATCAAATTTCCGGAATTTGATCCGAACTTTTTTATACATAGACTTTAATTAGACAAGCTTCCATGAATAATTAACAAGTTGTCGATAAAGTGTCTCAGCGATATGGAATTTCCAAGAACAATTTCTATACAAGATCTACGGAAAACATGTTTTTCTTGAAAATTCCATATCTCTGAGAGGCTTCGTTGAAAACTTCTATGAAAAGACTCGAGTCAAATTTCGGAAATTTGATAGCTTTCCAGGCAGAAAAACAACAACAAACAACGCGTTAAAATGTGTTAAAGTTTTGAATGAAATAAAAATCCAAAAAAGGTGCGGTTTTTATGATTTTTTTCGTTAAAATTCCGCAGCGTTTTTATGCGTTATTTTTTGGGTATTTTTCTGATTAGGCTGTTCTCTGTGCCCTCATTCACACCCTTTAAGAAGAATTCAATCGCTTGTAACACGGTTGAATGTTTGTCTAGTTTCGTCAATTGCATATGAAAAGTCAGAATATTTCTTTATTCAACAATTAAATTTCATTCAAATAATCTAATAAACTACTTTGAATTACTTTCTAGTCTCAATCACATATACAAAAATGTTGGCAATCATCCGTTTCTTCTTCAAATGATTTAATTAAACCTTATTTGACTGATCCTTCATTTCTACATGAACTTGATTGGTTATTTGATACATCTGAAAGCAAATCTTCAACATCACAATCAAAAGAAACTAATTCTCCACATGCTGATCCACAACTTGTTAAATTATTCAAATCTTTTAATGATCAAAATACAACAGTAACTGATCCAAAAATAATAACATATATTCGCGAGGTTTGAATTTCAATTCTTCTTTTCTTTCCCCTAATTTATTTTCGTTTTTGATATTTGTATTTCAATAGCATATGGATCCAAATGAAAAATTTTATATTCGAAATATTGTTTTATCTTATTTGGAGGCATGTTTAATTAATCGTGGCACACAAAAGAAAATTCAAGAAGATATTGCAAAAAAACGAATGACTGTACTTAATGCTATTATTGAACATAAACCAGAAGCAGAAATTCAAGCTGTCTATGCTATTCAAAATTTTGTTAATAAACTTGAACATCCACCAAGTATGTTAAAAAATAAGTTTTAACACTTAAGTTTATGAATATTATAGGAATTGCTCGACTACTATTCGATATATTCTATGATGAAGAATGTGTAAGTGAATATGCATTTTTTGAGTGGCTTCAACATCCAGATCAATCTGAAACTGAAGGTAAAATAAAATTTTTCATGAAAAACAGAAAAAAGATAAACTAATAAAATATTGTTTTTAGGGCATGCTGTTGTTGAAAAGTCAACAGAAGATTTTTTTACTGGGTTACAACAAGCTGAAACAGAAGTGGAAGAAGGCGAAGAAAAAGAAGAAGAAAATTAAATTCGTATCATCAAACAAAGAAAAAAAGTACGTAAAAATAACCGTTTGATGATTTGTTATTGTTATTCTTTTTCTCTTTTTTGTTATTACACAATGTGTTTTTTTTTCGTTTTCTTTTCTCATTCTCTTTATCTATTTTCTATTATATACTGAAAAACATTATATCTGTATACAAAGCATGCGATTGATCATGGATTGTCTTGTCTTGTCGTCTGATTTAAACGTCAAAAACTGTGACTTTTTCTTTTCTTTTTCTTCTCACTGTGTTTAGTTTGTTAAATTGAAGTATTCATACGATTTATTTCTTCCGTACTCTATTCATTCATCAGTTGTGACCGTTATATATTTCTTTTGCTTAAAATTTGATTCGATGTGTGCAAAACAGTACTTCAACATGGAAAAAACCGTCTTATGTCTTTTTTCTCGGTGTACATTTGAAATCGAAGCACACAAATAAGAAACAAAAAACACTGAATAAAATTTTTCAAACCTAATCAACTGAATCTTATTCGCAACAACTTAAAAAGTAAAAAAAGAATTATCTGCTATAAACAGTACGTTTTCTTTTTTTGTCGTTGTTTGTGTGTTCGATTTCTTCTCTCTCTCGCTTTCTCCTTATATTCGTTTTTTCTTTTGTGTCCTCTTGTCTTTCGTTCAAACTCTCTTTTTTTTCTATTCGCCAAACAATAAGAAAGAAAGAGACACACAAATATGAGCATTTTATCTAGAACAAAGCACATGTGATGAATTTGTTGAGTTAGCCAAAATTGATATATCGAGCTATCTTTTGTTACCTTTGGTCTTCTACTAACTATTCCAAAATGGAAATCAGAGAAACTTTAGCGATATATTAAGATCCGATTTTTCTTCGATTGTTCATTAAAATATATTAGCAGCAACAATGACAATATATTCGAACAATATCAAATTTCAAAGATCGATAAAGCCTGTGCAACGAAATTCAACTTACTAATTCAAATAGGCAAGAATCTTCATTCATGCATTCTCAATTATTAAAAGAATTTTGGGGGGGGGGATGTGGCTGTGTGTGTGGATGTCTACTCTTCCGGGTTCAACACCCACATCCCACACCACACTCACCCCACCCACACTCCATACCCACACCCTTCCGAAACGAGGTAAATCGTCGAATTCAAAGTTACCATTCTTGAACCAATTGAACCAATGTTGCGCTGTACGGATGGAGAGTGCATCCTTGTCCGTCGTGCCGCCTCTGTTGCTTCCGTCGCTTTGCGACCTAAATGGAATTCATGAAGCAGAAGCACTTGGAGCTCTCTACGAGATATCTTCATTTCTAATTCGAGATGAACGTCCATATCCATAGTTTTGTTGTTGTTCGAAAGATATTCGTATCTCCTTTATATACCCTTAGTACGGAAACTTCTAAAACTTTCTTGCCAACCTAATACTAGAATGCATACGCATGTTTTGCCGCACAGAGAGTAATAATGAGTTTCTGAAAAGTGATTCCTCTTGACAGAAATTTTACTGTATGCTTATTTCGAATTGAACAATGATAAAGACAAAGTGAAATTAGGAAAACTAAATGGAAGATGTTCTACGATACGGATGACATTGAATGTGGATACTTGCATATCAGTGTGTATGTTTGATGTATAGGGTATATGTCCTAAACAAACAAAAAAAATCATAATTTCACAGAAAGCAATAGTCGGCATAATCATTTTAAAGGAGAAATGTGCTAATAGCAGAATACAGTTTCAGAAAATGAGAAACATAACATACCTGACTTATTGTTAATGACGAGGACAACACTTAAAGTGACACTTAAGATCAGGGCACAAACAATTCCACGGGGGGCAAGGTTCACTAGCCGCTATATCTTGCAATGTTCGGATGTTGTATTGGTGCTCCATGGGAAGNTTTAGGCTTTGTAGAGCTCTTTTCGCTGGTCATTTTGATTAAAAAGTTTTTGAAATTTGATCAAAAAATAATGATGCAAGAGTCAAAATACTCATAAACATCTTAGCCCTATCCGCCGTAGCAGCCTGAGACTGTCAGTATTTTGACCCTAATACCATTATTTATTGATCAAATTTCAAAAAATTTTTTATCAAAATGATCAGCGAAGAGAGCTTTACAAAGCCTAAAAAGAAAAAACATTTCATGCGAACTTTATGTTTTAGTGGTGAATTACCTATGGAAGTATCCAATTATGTCTCAAAAATTTCAAGCTTTTAGTATTTCCATCGCCCATTATAATCTTATGAACGGTCAGTTATACTACTAGATCCCATTTTTCACGAACTCTCATTTGGTATAAAATTCAATGTTGAAATCATTTGCCATTGGAGCTATACCCCCGGGCAAAACATTTTTCGCAACCCTGTACATCGACTAGAAACATTCCATTGTTCAATCATTAATCCATCTAAAAATTGTTGTATTGTAGAATTAACAGAATATTTACTTTCTGATGATGAATTTAGTAAAACAGATAGAACATGAGCTCAAATTGAACATTTGACTTTGTTTTAATACTAAATCTTTTTTCATATCTCTATTAGTATAAAATATTTTTATTAATCACACATAATTTTCTATGTTACAACATTAAAGCCAAATATATAGTTCATTCAAGTGAGAGAATTCTATTCGAATATTGTTACAATCAAATGATTGATTATGTCCAGTTGCTATTAATTTTTCTTTGAACGTTGTTTTGATTTCTTCTTTGGCTGGATAACGACCATCCTTATTTAGTATTAAATATACTAATTGATGAAATTGACGAATAATTTCCAAAACAAATCCAAGAAGATGTTCATAGAACATTATATTTGCATTGCTTGTTTCGAGAGAATGTAGATGAGGTGTTAATTGAGTTAATCGACGAATATTAAAATATTTTTTAGGTTCGGGATATATTCGATCTAATACGAGATGTAAATGTTTTATATTTGAATATGTTTTTGAACAATGACGAAAATCTTCCCAGTCAATTTTAAGGTGTGATAGATTTGGTGTAATATCAAGTATTTGTTTAACGATAAAAACACGATCTGTGCTTTTGATGTATTTTCGTTCAAAGTCAAAAGACATAGATCGTAGATGATAAAGCAACAAATTGCAATTAGAAAGATAATCTGACGTCATCGATGAGTTTATCTAAATAGATAAAGATTTCATAGATGAATTAAGAAGTTTTTCAAACATTCTTTGACTCTTCAATACATAAACTATTTTTATATTAACTGACAATCAAAATGATTAATCAAATAAGATTTCTTTTGAAACTTACTTGTTTATTCAGATATATCAATTTAAGTTTATTAACTCGACTACTTGCAACTACTTGCAAAGTTTTGACTGATTGTTCAGGTTTATCTAATTGATCAAAAGTCATTGTAAGTGATCGTCGTTGAGTTGTAATAAGAGGGACAGATACATGTGTCGCAAAACAATAATTGTGTAAAGTTCGCTGGTGTTGTAATATGATGTTGATCGGACGTGTGCACACGACGAAGAATGCCTTCGTCATTAAATCTATTCTGCCATCAGGAGAAATCCACTTCTCATCTATATAACAATCAAGATTATCAAAAGGCCATTCGTCATTATGATGGAATGAACTCATTTGCCATGCTTGTTCCATTTCTTGAGGAAAACACAATGAAAAGTGAAGATTTTTCAGAGAAGGTAAATGGGTAAAATTACAAACTTCTTGAAATTTACCAACCTGATCTAATGCTGCAAAAAACAACAAAACAGAATTCATAGTAAAATGAACAAGTAGCGCTCGTCTAAAGACTCGCTCAGCTCTTTCTCGTAGAAATCGTGTTTCTAAACTACCGTCAAGCTATTCATTTATAAAATTAAAAATACCGAAGTCAGATTCAAGTTCGTGGATGTTAACTACCTTTGACCAAATCTCATAAAAACAAATATTTTTTTGTTAACTTGTCGTTTATTTAAAAAATTGAGCTGCAAAAAATTTTTAGAAAACAGGCTTCAGATTTGAATTCCTCCTCCTCGATTACCTTTCGGTCAACCCTTATACAAAACTTTTTTTTGTAAAAATATTGGTTCTTTGTGTAAAAAAATGGATCCAAAAAAAATTTTAAAAAACTAACATCAGATTCGAATTCCTCGACCCCGATTACCCTTCGGTCAACCCTTATAAAAAAAATTTTTTTGCAAAAAAAGCGATCCTTTGTGTAAAAAAATGGATCGAGAAAAAAAATTCTTAAAAAAACTAACCTCAGATTTGGATTCCTCGACCCCGATTACCCTTTCGTCAAGTTTTACAGAAAATATTAATAGAATGTTTTTTTGACCTTGTGCGGACATACAATCAAGCAGACAATTTATGTTTGCAAGACTCTTCTCTACGAGAAAGAGAATATGGAATAGAAACGGGTTGTTATGGCAGTATTGGCGTCTATACTGCCATAAAGAGTGATTCATCATGCTTAATACTACAGGGTGGTCCAAAAAAACTTACCCCCCCCCCCCCCCCAAGTATTTTTGACTTCCGTGAAATGAGATTTATTTCATATACACACTACTTTTTACTTCAAAAACTAGATGTAGCTATTATGTACTATATGCCTATCAATAGTTTTTGAAATAAATTCTTCATTTGAAATGCATATATTTTCAAAGAACCAAAAACACTTGGGGGGGGGGAGGGGTAAGTTTTTTTTGGACCACCCTGTATCACGTCGAAGTTAGCTATGTTTTGTTTGATATTGGCTTCTTGATGAATCGGTTATCGCGTTTGCTTCATTGTTTTCATGAGAATAAAAGTATAAGAAGGAATAGGGAGAATAAAAGAAGAAGAAGGGGACAGCTATAACAGCAATCAAAATGATTATTTGTCTATAGCTAAACATCCATTATGATTTCAAACAGAAGATACAACTGTTTTAACAGCAATATGTGCTGCTCATTATGTACAATGAAAATTTGTGGAAATTTCATTATGTGTGACGTGTTGCACAGGAAAGATGTAGTTGAGTAGATATAATAGATGGAAAATTGATTATATATGATCATCTTCAAACCAGTAGAAGTTTTCAATTGCATTATTTTGTATAAATATATTTAATTTTAAAATCGTATTCATATTTAATAAATGTTATATGGACCAATGATTAGATCAAATAAATATTGATGTGATTTATTGCTTAACTCATTAAATGTTTCTGTCAAGTAATACAGTTGCTAATGCTTCTAACTGTACAAATCCTTGATCATCAACTACTCTGTTACAGAGGTCTCTGTCTGTAATGAATTGTTATATCGTTCAAAATCGGAAGCCAACGGTTCATTCCTTCGACTCTTTCTTCTCTGTTTATTCATCCAAAAAATCCGTCTTTTATACAATCTCAACACAAAGAAAAAGAAAACAATGAAGAAGGATAGTTTCAAGTACATTCTTCGAAAATAAATTGACGTAATACAAAGAAGATGACATCAGACATATTTTTTCCAATTGCGCAATAAGTATCCGAATAAGTACAGCAAAATGAGAAAGAGAAAGAATATGAGAAATTCGATTTCTCATAGACAAAGAAAGAGAACGAAAAAAAACAGAATGACCTAGATCTATAGAAGATGGTATGGATAGTCCGTATGATAGAAGAGATAAGAAAGGTGGAATCAAAAGAAGAATATGTATACACATACAAATACATTCACTCATACGACTTAGCAAGGATCCTGTTAGAGTATTCTCTAACACATCCTTATTTGGACAAAATATAATTTATATATTAGCTTGATTATTTGTGTAAATAATTATAATTATTAAAAATGTTTTAAAAGAAAAATGGTTGTATGCCTGGAGAAAGTGTTGCTGCTTATCGATTCGCAAAGTTTACGTACACATACATACATACATATATGCGCACGTGTTATTCTCTTATCTCTACTTTTATTAGTGTACATAATACATAGATCGATCATTTCAGAAAAAGTTATTGCTATTCAAAGAAAACATAATGTCTTCGATAGCCAATATCGATATGGAACATTTTGGATGTACAACAGGTCGCATAGCAACAAAGAATATTCGATCATGTATTTGCTTTATAGTTATTTTCGAAGATGGAAAGATATTCTTAGAACATCGTAGCGATATCTTTTTGCCGCAACAGTTTACAATTGATAATACCAAATTAGTCTTCAAAAATCTAGCTGAACATATTGATGAATCTGAACCTTCGTCAAGAATTACGTAAGTGTATGAAAAGTTATTCTGAAACTAAACATCTAACTTTTCAAATAATTAATATTCAATTTCTTTTTCTCTGAATAATTCACAATATCCATGTAATTAGAAATTCCTGTAAAGTTACTGGTGATTAAAAAAGATATCTATTGATCCTTATGATTATTAGGGTAGATGTGTTAAGGGAGATAGAGTTGAATAAAATCACTAAAGTGAGACAGACGGAACGTCTTGTACTTTACTTTCTTCCCATTTTATTTCAGAAAAAACACACCTATATATATAAGAGGAGAAGAAAGAGAAAAGATGATCTACTGTATAACAAAGACGAAAGTGATTAGATACCAGAATAGTATTCAGTGAATAAAGAATGAAGAAAAAAGAGAGATCGAGGTCGTTCCTAACAATGATCCGTATAAATATAAAGAAAAACTTCATCAGTTGATTAATAAAGACAGATAGGTTGTAGAACTTTTGAAAACAAGCGAAATAAACAATTTATGTTAATAAAATAGAACGAAAGTTTTCTTTCATAATATCACATATCGTCTAAACAAGACAAAATACTATGTATTTGCCCATTATTTTTTATTTGGAATTATCCAACGTGATAATTTATTTATTATTAAATCGTGATTAGAAAACTTTTTCTCTCCGTTTAATTTTGTTTTTCTAAAAAGCAATGATTAATTCATTTTTATTCTTCTCAATTCAAAGAATCCTGTATTTTTTTCTCTAAAAAATATTTTTGATCATGAATTTAAAAGAAAAAACATCATGTTACACCAATAATCATATAGATTATGTTTATCTTTTACAGAACGTTCGTTGTCTTTGGCGGCTATGGTGATCAACGTTTTTCCAAATTACAGTCAAATATTAATCAATTGCTCAATGGTGACAAAGGTAATGTTGATGATGAAGCATCTCCTTATTACCAACAACTTCTTGATTCAATTAAATATTTCGATGTTTGTTTTAATATTGAAATTAAATCAAAAGACTTTAAAGGATGGAGTAGTAGTGATATTGTTGTTGATAAAGATGTGAAGAATGAACAAATCATAGTTTTTGTCGAACAATATGCTCAAACATCTAAAGGATTAACTATGCTTATTGGTGTTTTATCATTTGGAATTCAGGGCAAGGGAAAATTGTTTGTCGTCAATCAATTGGAAATAACTACTTACAACGGTAAGGCAAATTTCCCATTATCTCGTCAAACGTAAAAATATTTTTAAAAAATTCACATATAGTAATAATAGAGTATCTGGTCCAGTGTCGAAACATCAATATATTATTATTATAAATGCAACCATAGATTCATAGGGCTTAGTCTTATTTCAGGTACTTTTTCGTTTAGCTATTTAAGCAAATAAACAAGTCTATGTAAACATAAATTTTGTTTTTATTATTTTTATTTGTTTTGTTTTGTTTAAATATAATTTTTTCTAGATAAGCACATATGATTATTTTTACGATAGATTCATGATCAGCTGACTTTTATCTCAAATTATATCATTAGATTTAAATTTCTGTTCGTTTTACAGCTCAAGAGTTTATTTTCAATGTCCAACATTCACAGATTTCATTGATATTCATTCCGAAAGTTAGTATTCTTCTTATGAATTAAGTATGCTTTGCTTTACAGCTCTAAAGTTTATTTTCCATGTCCAACGTTCAGAAAAATAATTGAAGTTTATTCCGAACGTTAGTAGTTATCTTATGAGTTAACTTTAGTTTGTTTCACAGCTCTAAAGTTTATTTTCAATATTTTATG
>CAJNSZ010000077.1:96804-181841 GCA_905329745.1 Rotaria sp. Silwood2 | reverse complement strand
AAGTGTCATTAGAGGTATCAAAAAAAAAATTAACATTAAAATTCGTTGATGTAATTAGGGATGCAACGGTGACGATTAGTCACCGCTTGATCGTAGCAATCGGTAACCGCTTCAGCGGAAACCGCTCCACCAGTAACCGGTGTGAACCGGTAACCGGCTCAGATCGGTTATCGTTCCACTCACATATTGTTTTACGTTTGGAGCTATATCTTGAATAAAATTTTTGTGGAACACCCAAAATTTTTATGAAAAAAAATTTTTCTTTTCAAAAATTTATTTTTTCGCAGTCTTTTTCTGCATAAAAAAAAAACAATTTTTGAAAAAAAAAATTTTTTTTCATAAAAATTTTATTCAAGATATAGCTCCAAACGTAAAACAATATGTGAGTGGAACGATAACCGATCTGAGCCGATTACCGGTTGAACGGTTACCGGTTCACACCGGTTATCGGTTGAACGGTTACCGGTTCACACCGGTTATCGGTCGAACGGTTACCGGTTCACACCGGTTATCGGTCGAACGGTTACCGTTAGACCGGTTACCGATTAGACCGGTTATCGTCACCGTTGCATCCCTAGATGTAATCGTCTTCATTGATAATTCCAAACTAATTTTATCTGTTGTAAATTCACGAAATGATCTCTAATAAGAATTTATCGGATCTGGCTGAATCAATCTTTTAAATGCTTTACTTTCGGATTCAATAATACAGGTGACAGAGTGTGCGCCAATATATTTTGTTTCTAATATGAGAAAGTTTGAAAAATTGGAATTATTACTTAAATCAACTTTCGCAAAATCATTTGATAAAATGCAGATACTCTGCAGGTTGCGAAATCTCTCCTGTAATACAATGACATAGTTCTTAACGTCTTGATTTTGCTCTGAGGATTCTTGAATATAATTCACTGCTATCAGATCAACAAATCATTTTTTTTTGAATATTTCAAAAATGATCTTCATTTTATTTCTTCACTCATCCAAAATTAAGAACATTTTTTTCATTTTATCGATTTCTTCTCTGTTTTCAACTTTTAACAACAACTAATTCAGTAACAAATTTAATATTTCTTTTTCAACAAGAGGTTTCAATACGTTGTCCGTTTTGAAGAATTCCAAACAAATCGGTAGCGCCTAAAAGAAAGCAAAACATTCTCAATATTAATGTAATTTACGATCTCCTTTTAAAGTTCTTACTTGATCAAAGGAACTTCTCGAGAAACAACATTTCTTTTATCTTACTGCGATATTGAAGAAATTTATCACAAATGTTGACCACTTAAAAGTGTGATGATTAAATCTTTTTTTTAGCTCTATCTATCTCTTATCGTTAAGAAGGTTTCTAGAGTCTGTTGTCAAAGACTTCTCTTCAATATGCGGTACTCTTATATCCATAAAATTCAAGCTAGAAACCTTGAATTGGTATTATTTCGAACTTTTATCCGTTTCAAAATACATATAATGTACTGCACTATTCTCTGAATATTCTCAGCCATTCAGATTGGATTTTTGTCATTTGATAGAGCAAATCGGGGGACGTTTATCTATGTTAAAAGCCATTATGGTCGAAGAAGCTTTTGTGGTAGTTTTCAAACCGATACCTTACTTTTTGTTAAAAAAAATAATGCCAAAATCCTCAAATTTTAAGGCAAATATAGAATTTCTCAGGCTACTCTTTGGAAATAAATTCCTTGGTCTTAACGAATTTTACATAGGCAGATGCTCGAAATTTATTTAAAAAAGGCTGAAGTATATAATATTTTGGAACAGACAATAGATACCTTATTGCTGGGCTTGTCAAGATTAGATCTATTAATTAGGTCTTTGTTCGTTTTCTAGAGATTCAACAACTCCGTCTATTCTTCTTTTGAGATTTTCAGAGTACCTCTTACATTGGAGGCTTGTCGTTCGTGACAGTTTCGTTATGAGGACCAGTCTACTATTTCTCTCTGGTGTCAGATTTTCTTCTAAAACTCGGGAATAAAAATGATCGTCTTTCATGAAAGCTGTTCTGCATGTTTCAGCTCGATTCAATCAACTATTGCTGATTTACGAGTCTTCTGGTGGTAATAGATAGTTTTTCTATATGCCGATATTTTAAGTAAAATGAGGGTGTGACTGTAAGCTTTATCCTTTACTCACGCTCATCCCACTCCACACCCTGGATAGAGAATAAAAGGGTGTAGGTGTAGGCCAAAGAAAAGGCCACACCCACACACTCAATTCATCCAAATCAAGTAATCAAAAACACCTATATCGTGTAAATTTCAGTCATGCCATCTTCCAACTTCGTCAAGTGTTGTGTATGTGAGACTGCTCTCTTGTTACTCGAATGATTCGTTTTTTATTTATGCATCATGAAAACATTCTACATTTCGTCTGTATCTGTTTTAACGGCATGTTTTTTTTTCGTTTTTCTCTGTGAATCCTTTTCAACTATGCACTCTATTAGGAAAGACTGCACATAGCAACAGTAATGCATTCAAGATGAAGAGCACAAGAAGGTCTGGATGGAGTGATTGTCGGTCTGGATCGTTGTGGGGAAAATCTCAGTAGTCATAGACACACCCACACCCTAATTTTTGTTGTTTCATATAAAACCATGATATATATCATTCTCCCTATGTATGTAGTTATTCATGAAATTTAAGAAACTAATCTTATAGAGAAGTTAAGATTTATAAGGTTTACAAACTCTGAAAATTTCATACGATTTGAAAACACTTGTGGAAGAGACTTCATGAGATATCCCAACTGAAGCTAGAAAAACATTTTTCATTGCTTAATAAAATTACGAATGACAGTCTCGTTTTTAGAAGGCAAATAAAAATAACTTCTATTAGTAATGTTACTCTTTATACTTCTCTGTCAACACACGTGCTACAAAACGAATCCTTATCAATATAAAACATACTTATGAAGGTTAAAGTAACAGCAACAAATGGATCTTAATTTTTTCTACGAAAAAAACAAAACTATAACGATTACTTAATTTGTTCAATTACTTTTTTTTTGCATTATTTTAGCAAATACGTATATGAACTTTAATGCTATTAAATGTAATGGTGTAAACGTTTTAACACGAAAACCCACAATGATTGCATCAATCCATAGAAATTTTATTTTATGACATTTAGTTGCAAAAATTATCCAAGAAGTTTATCAAAATTTAAATTAAATGTTGATATGAAACTGATCTCAAAGATCATTTTGTTTTTCAAACAACGGGTAATCCTGCCAAATGGATAGGTAAACCGAATGGACTGTCTATTATATTAATTAACTTAGATGCTGTTCGTACAATAAAAGACATATATCCTTTTCTGAACATTTAAAAAAACATACAATTATTTTTTATGCTTATGCATCAGTTGATTATAAACAACAATAATCAGTTAGTGGCGACAGGTTACCGAGACTTATATTTTCAGGATTTATTGAAATCATCGGATTTATCTTAAATAATCTATTGGTAGCATGTAATGTATTTAAATAGTACCCAAAAAACGATATAATTCTGATGTATGATTTTGCACCTCATTTGAGTGTCTACTAATTCAACAGTCAGAATAGTCATGAATCTGATGGATTCAATCTAACTGTGTTAATTTAGCTCAGTGATGGAGGAGATTTTCGAGTAATTTCTTGAAAACTATGGCGACAGATTTTCAGTCGCAATAAACATCTCTGGTGTCTGCTGTTACCATGATTTTCTTCATTTCATGATAAAGCATAGAGTAAGATTGTCTATCAAAGACAGAATTAATCCATTTCATCTGTCATATCGAGTTAATTATAAAATAATTCTAAAGTGATTTCGCAATGTGAATTCATTAGTTTAGGTACATTGAGTTAATGATTTCATTTTTTTTTTTAGAGAATAAGTCAAATTTATAGTCGTTTTGAAGAACATATTTTACTCTACGCCTTCTGTAGAAAGAGAATTTGACAAGAATATTTATTATACAAAACGAATCAAGACGTCTGCGCCATCCTTTATATGCAACGAGTGTATTTTTGTTCTGACACACAGAATTAATATGGCAAAAAAGAGCAAAAGATTGGCTAATATTTATTGCACTGAGAAGGATTTTTTTTGTAAATTCAAGAAGTTATTTAATTTATATTATTCTAAATGATTAAACATATATTTGAATAACAAAAATGAACATTAACTAAAGTAAAGTAACATATAAAAAATATCATTAGTGTGAAAAATTGAAAGACTATCTACTATATACTCTAGAAAAGTTTACTAAGAAATTTAAAAATTAATTTTTATTTTAAAATATATATAATTATTTTCACAGCTAATCAATTTACCATAATTATCTATCGAAAATATTGTTGTACGAAAGTAGAGTTAAAAACTATTTGTTTATTCGAATTGAATATTTTTCTTCCTAACGAACGAATTTTTTTTTTGTTCGTTCTTTTCTGTTAACTTGTTTTATTTGTTTGTGTCGTTCTTTTCTCTTCATATGTAATAAAGAAGAAACAAAAATTTGCAGTCAAATACGATTATTTTCGTGTGTTATTATGTTGCGTCGTTACCTTAATTCGATCAAAATCGAAATAAACAATCATGCATGAAAATTATACGAAATTAATTTTTATTTCTTAGATAAAATGAATGAATTAACTAACAACGATGATTTGTATGCATTAATTTCTCAACATGATCATGCCAATGAACTTGATTCACGTCTCAAAACTTTATCCAATGTTGATGAAACATTGATGTTTTTACATCAACGTGATGATCAATGTATAACCTTACTAATGTTAGCAGCTTTATATGGGAGAGATGAAACGGTACGTGTTATACTTGCTCATTCATCAGATGTTCACAAACTAGTCGAACTTCATGGATATGTATTTCGTACTGATGGAACACTTGTTAAAAATGCAACAGCATTGTGGTGTGCTTGTGATCGAGGTCATTATACAGTAGCGCGTACACTCATTGAAGTCGGAAGAGCTGAAATTGATAATGGTCCAAGATATCCTTTATTGATAGATGCTATTATTGTTGGACGTCTTGATACTGTTCGTTTTTTAATTGAAAATAGTTATACGGATATCAATAGCACAAGAAATAGTGACAATTATAAATTTAACAGTCTTATTATGGCTGTGATTCATGGTCATACACAAATTGTTGCATTTCTTCTTGAAAAAGGCTCACCTTGTGATTATATTGCTCCAACATCAAATAATACAGCTTTAAGTTATGCTGCAATGAAAGGTTATTTCGATATAGTATGTTTATTATGTTCAGCAGGTGCTTGTTCTTCTTCAAAGAATAGAAATGGACAAACACCATTAATGTTAGCAGCTAGAAATGATCGAATGGATATTGTGGACTATCTATTAGATCAGAACGATAGTGAAACAGGTATTAAACAAATCGAATTAGTTGCTTGTTCATTCGTAGTCATTTTGAATAATAATAATAATATTATTCAACAGATACAATTTCAAAGAATGATACGATTAATGTATAAAATATTCGAAATACGACAAAGAAAAAATTTGTTAAAAACAGTTGCACAACCGATTGCTGCTTATGCTTTCTATCAAGAATGTCAAACAATTGAAGAATTTAATAAAATTGAACATGATAATGAACGTTTATATATTGAAGCATTAATGATTCGAGAACGTATTTTAGTACCAGAAAAAGATGAAACATTATTTAAACCATTACTTGTTATTGGTGATAAACTTGTTGAACGAGGACAATTTGAACGTTGTCTTCATTTATGGGAACATACATTTTATTTATATCAAAATATGGATCTTGAAACTGGTCTTCATCGTTTTGTTTGGTTATTTTGTAGAATGCTTTCAATTAATGTTCATATTTCTCCTCAAAGATTTGTACAAATATGTCGTCTTACATTTGAACCATCACAACAAAAACCAAAAGATGATTATATTAAAAATGCATTATGTTTTTTAGCTATAGCAATAAAAATACTCGAACAACCAACATTAACTAAAGTAGAACGTCAATTGATTTATCAATGGTTAAATGATTTTTGTCGTCAAAAACGTATTACATCTCATGGACAAACTTTATTACATTTATGTGTTGATGAACAAACTTATTATGATATTAACTATCGACCACAAGATATTAAACCTATAATTAAGTAAGGCATTTTTTTTTTTTATAAAAATTATTATAAAAATTTATTTATTTCTCTTAGATTTCCGAATTTAGCCATCGCTCAACTTCTTATAACTCGTTACAATCAATGGATTGATGTCAATGCAGTAGAGGCGACATCTGGCAATAGCGCGTTACATATCAGTTGTAAAAATAGTACAATCGATTCACTAGCAGTAGTTCAATTACTGATTAATTATGGTGCTCATATAGATTGTATGAATGTACATAATCGAACTCCGTTTGATATTGCTGAAGCAATTCCAATACGAACTTTCTTAAAAACAAAACAATTGCCATCACGACTTAAATGTCTATGTGCACGTCTTATTCTTGATAAACAATTACCATATGAACTTATATGGCCGAAAGAAACAGAAATGAATAGTTTCTTATTTTTACATGGTGGTTTAGCGAAACGCCGTAAAAATAGTTCAACAAATAATTGATGTATTTATTCCTTATTGTAAATCAGGATCAATAAAAAAAGTATTAAAATGTCATTTTTGTGGCTGACCTATCAAATGAGATCACAGAGGATTGACAAGAGAATATATCCAACTGTCGAATATCATTCGATTTCATATTATGATTACAAGTAGGTTTTGGCGAGATTAAGAAAAAACTTAAGGGGAGCCGGGCTCATGATCTATTGATAAAGAGTCTTGATCATTTTAATGAAATTTCTACTGAAATTTTACCTATATAGAAGTGTCATAACGATTAGATCGTTCTGAAAGTTTCAACGAAAATGAACATGTATTTCTCGAGATAATTAATTGTTAACTTGACTGGATTACACTGTCCTCTTGTGGTAAACTGTTGCTTTTTATGAAAATTAAATATTTCGACAGAAAAAACATGTTAGTTTTCTTTAAAACTTTCAAGACTATCTAATACCTATCAAACGTTAGTGAAAAGTTCCATAAAACAGCTATAATTCGTTCATACTAGGTCATAAACTAGAATCCTTTTTTGAAGTTTTCTTAATCTCACCAAAGCATATTCCTAGCTATAGTAGAAAGTTGAACAGCAACCGACAGCTGTATATATACTACATGCATCATCTCAGAACATCGCTGATAACTTTTGTCATTGAAATGAAGTTCATTGAATTTCGACAATGTGACTCTTGATGCATTGCATACTAACCAGTTAGTACATTATTTTTACGTTAAACTAGTAGTAATCATTAGTGTTTTTTGTTTGCGATTTTTCTCTATTTTGGTTTGAATATTAAAAGTATCTTATTCAATTCAATTGAATATATCACTCTTGAACTGTTAATCAAAAATTGATTCAGATTACAGTAGAGTAGATAAGACTTCATAACTAATTGGTATATCAATTAAGCAAAAAATATATTGGAAAGAATAATTATTAGTATGGCTATGGCATCTAGCTTTTTTCAAGCTCTGCACATTTTTTACTTTCATGCTTTCAATCAACGGTTTCGTATGTTTTTGTAGAGATTTTCATGCTACAATCTTTGCAAAAGAAAAAAAGTTTAATCTGAAATTCTAAAGAAATGGCAGACATATTCAGAATGGATTTGGTGTTCAGAAGTTATCCACACTAAAGCTGACCTATTTTGTTAATTTTTAACAATTTTCATGGTTTTAATGATCGAAAGATATAAGCATGAAAGTTTCCAACTGGCAAATTGCAAGTCTTTGTTGAAGTCTGATATAAAAATCGTACTATCTTTATATTGATCATAATAACCTTTGACGAATTGCAATATCTTTCAGTTGTGATAAATAATTATTGAAAAAAATCAACCAATGTAAATTGTAGATGTTGTTCAGTATGAGATGAAACTCTAAAGATTATATAGATTTTACATTGTGTCTCTTCATTAACTATTTATCGAAAGTATTCATTGCTTAGTTGACATATTGAGTGCACCGGCTCCAGATATGACCCACATTCGCACCCATTATACCAAAAATAAGGAACGTCTTGTTAATGCAAGCCTTCTAAGGTTTCGATTCTAATATTTCTGAAGATTATTGAATTTTTTTAGTATGATGCTTGCAGACATTTGGTTGTTGGGTTACTTCGTTAATTAAAAATGCATATTTAAAAAAAAAAACAGAAAAAAAAATTAAATAAAATCTTCCTATTTTTATCGCTAGATACTTTTTTAATATATCAATTTGAGCTTTTAATGCTTTATACAATTTAAATTCCAAAAAAAAAAAAAAAAAAAAAAATGGTTTCTCTGTTTATATTGTTGAAAGCAAAAACAAAAGAAATGAATCAATGAATGACGACAATATTCATAGACACAAAAAAACTTCTTTTTTAATCTTCAAGTAACCATTTATCACGATGTTTTCTTTTGATTGCAGCACGACGTGCTTTAATAACGTCAAGTTCTTTTTTTGTTAATTTAACTTTTTTCTTTTGATTACCATTTGTTCGATTTAATTCTTCATTCCAAGCATTATAATCAAAATAGTGATATAGTTGACGAAGATCACGTGCATCTTGTCCAACAAGTCTTTTTCCTGTATTTATTGTACTTGGAATAACAGGAGGAACTATATATGGTTGATAACGAAGATCTGTTTGTACATTTGCATATGCCATTGATAAAGCATAATCATTAGTTGAATACTGTTGTTGTTCAATATTTAAAGATGATTTAAAATCAGGTGGTGGTGGTGGTTCAACACAACCTTGTGGTGTTTCCCATACCTAAAAAACTTAAATATTAATCAAAGAAAATAATGAAATAAGTGATTTTACCGATTCATTTCCATCTGACCAATAATATCGTTTATAATTTTCATCCCAATATGGTTGCCATTTTGTTGATTCTTCACTAGAACAAGTTATACTTGATGTTGGTTCTTCAATTGTATCTGCCATTCAATAATAAAATCTTTCAATCTGAAGAAATTTCAATCAATAACACAAAACAACAAAATTAACCAATGAATATTTTCATCAAACCTCTACAGTTTATTGTCGCTAAATGTATAAGACTTATCTATGATTGTATGATATATTTAACGAATCAATAAGATTGATTTAAAATCAAAAATTTCATTTATTAAAAATGAATGGTTTAGTAGCATTAATAACTGGTGGTGCATCTGGTCTTGGTTTAGCTTGTTTGAATCGTTTTTTAAAACAAGGCATAAGTCATGTACATTTTTGTGATTTACCAACATCAAAAGGTGAAGATATTGTTAAATCAATGGATTCATCTTTAGTTACATATCATTCTGTTGATGTTACAAATGATAATGCAGTTGAAGAAATGTTTAAAAAAATTCAAGAAAAAAATTCAAAACTTAATTGCCTTATACAATGTGCTGGTATTGGTGTTGCATTTCGATGTTATAATATAAATGTATATTTTGTTTCTTTAATTTAATTTAATTTCTCTTTAATAATGAATTATATATATTTTTTTTTCGTTAGAAACGAAGTATGCATTCAATGGAAGAATTTTATCGAGTAATGAATGTAAATGTTGTTGGAACATTTAACGTTCTACGAAGAGCATGTCATATTATGGCTGATAATCAACCAGATACAAATGGACAACGTGGTGTGATTGTTAATACATCAAGTATTGCTGCATATGAAGGACAAATTGGTTAATTTTTGTTTTAATAATTCAAAAGAAAATAATTTCTCTAAGTATTTTTCTTATATCTAGGTCAAGTAGCTTATTCAGCTGCTAGTGGTGCTTTAGCAAGTATGACACTTCCATTAGCACGTGATCTTGGAAGTGTTGGTATTCGTGTATGTACTATTCTACCCGGTGTATTTGATCAAACAAAAATGGTAGAACCATTATCTGAGAAAGGAAAAAAATTACTTGCTTCAATGGTAATATTTCCATCTCAACTTGGTTTACCTGATGATTTTGCTCGATTAGCACAACAAATTATTGAAAATAATTATTTAAATGGTGAAAATATTCGTTTAGATGGTGCTATTCGCATGCCACCTTAGTATTTCCTTTTTGTTTTTTTGTTTTCTAATACTATTAGGAAAAGTTAATTTGTTTCTTGTTTGTTTGTTTTGTTTTCTAGATTATTAATGTCAGATATAATTAAATTTAAGCTAACAAATGGAGATGTTTTTGGTATATATCGTCAAATATTAGACAGATATCCAAATAGTTTTTTAGCAAGATTAATTGCTAATGAAATAGATTCATCATTTCATTCACGTGATGCTGACAATTCATTTGTTATTGATGAAGATTCAATGATTTTTTCTTCAATTCTTACATATTATCGTTGTGGAGTATTAACAATCATGCATGATGATCTTCGTGAAGCAATTATTGATAAATATATGTTACCACAAATTCATTCTGCATCATCAACTAAAAAATTATCATCAAATGATGAACCTATGTATGTACATATTAGTTTTGAACATGCGTCATCAACATCAGCACAAACTAAACCACATCCATCACAAATTCCAGCTCTTCATGGATGTCCATTTATACTAACACATACAAATTCTTATCGTTCGAAAGATCCAATTGAAATTGCAAATTATTTAACATGCCATGGATATACTATGGAACAAATGGATATTAATACAAGATCGATTTTAATGAAAAGAATAAATTAAATATTTTTTTTAAATAAAATACTTATATATTTTATTTCATTTAATTGAAATAGATTAAATTAACATTTTGAATTACCACTTCTCTCGAAAGCAGACGTTGGATTTTCTTTTATATTTCAGTATATATTGTTTCATTGTTTCCTCATGATTTTTAATGAAAAAGGTTTTGAGATCGTAAACTCAAAAATGATGCATATTTCACATGAACTATGAATATTCTGAAAGTTCTTGGATCCTTAATTTATATCCGTCAAGATACTACAACACCATGAGATTGTGTAACTCAATACCGCAGTTGCCTTTTGAAAGAGAAAAAAAATTAATTTTCGAATTCCGACTTGAAACTGCATTAAGAAGGATCTTGATAAAAAAGTTTATTTTGAAAGCTTCAGATGTTTTGATTGACTTCTGTCTTGAAATAGTAAGAACATCAAATCTATTGTTGTACATAAGTGATGCAACAGCCACGCCTTTACCATAGCTGTATCTTGGAATACAAGCAACAAAAAGATTTGAAACTTTTACAATAAACTATTTTCATCAGGATCTATCTGTGTAAAATTTCAAATCGAAATTCAACAATCAATTTTTCTAATGTGGATGTAGGTATGGGTGTCAAATACAAGTACACCCGTTTCCATATCCCACACGCACAATCATGATACCAGCTGATACCGAGGTCTAAACTGAGATTAAACTCGAAATAAATACCAGGACGAGTACTGCGAGTCCGACGAAAACTTGGAACTGGCACTTGAAACTGAACTGAAAGAAAGTGACAAAATTGGACGGATACGAAGACGAAAACTGAAACTGGCTCATGTACTAGGACCAGAAATGAAAGCGTGACCATGATTACATTGAGGCCAGGATTGAGCCCATGTCTCGAAGTGAAGCTAGGATCAAAACTGATGCACAAATCTGTACCACTTTTGGTATTGAAAACGATTGCTCCCGCTCGCGTATGAAAAGGACATTCAAGTTTTGGTTCGACGACGATCAAACTATTGAGTCACCAACTATCGCCAGTGAAGCTTCAATATTTAGTCTGTTCTGTGCGATGATCGTAAAAAAATATAAGTGAATCCAAAGTATAGCGCACATATACTCATACATTCGATTGAATCTGTACTGCTATCAATCAAGTTGTTCGAGCTACCTTGTACAGAACAAGTAAAGTGACGTTAATGCGTTTACGACACTAATGAAGTATCTCATTAAATAGTTACGCTCAATTAATTCACTTATAAGCTTGTATGTGCAAAAGCCTAATTTATTTCGCGATGCATCCATAGAGAACATAATAATTTGCTCTTACGCATAGAACACCGTCAATTCATTACATTCTTAATCCAACCATGGATATACAAGGTTTTGCATCAATTCAACGAGCATATGTATCTCTTCACAAGAACAGTTCAGACTACCAACTATAAAGCCAATCTTTCCAAAAGCGTCTGTAACCTAAACTGTCAATCCTGTTGCTGAGTGCCAGCGTAGAAATACAACCATTCAATAGTGTATTCTTCTATCATTCGAAAATATGTAATGATAATTGAAAATAAAATACGATGCAGTGTGGAAAAGAAGTGCTTTAAGAAATTTTCATGGAAGGGTTTTCTTTAAGCGAAGTTTTTGTGAAGAATATGTTTATGATGATGGCTTCGAAACGATTAGTTTTAATAGCGCAATATATAGTTTTTGTGATTCTCTTTTATGTTGAGATTACACTGGCAAATTACTTGAGAATGTGACTACGAAAAAAATAGAGTTGACAGTTTTTCAAAAGTGAAAATATGTCTTCAATGGCTATTGTTTAATGACTGTCTGCTCCAGTTTCAGTCTGCGTGAGCATTTGCAATCAGCCAGCATATTGGTTTTATATCTACGGACGACACTAGTTACATGATAAGAAATTATTTGAGAAAAACAGTTGCAAAGCACTCGCATAGGTCTTCATTCAAAAGCCGAGCACTTTCGGTCACAGTGAACAAATGCAACATTGCAGCATCTCAATTTTTGTGCCATTGGCGAACGCTCTGATCGAGCTAGGAAGTAATACGAAACCATATGCCAAAGAACACAAACTATTGGTGTTCAGTCAAAATATTGGGCGACAAAATTCGAGTTGGTAGGTTTCGAAGAAATGGTTTTCTCGCCAGAACACTTTCGTTGTTAGAATCATCTAGAAAATTTTCAATTTAAGGCGAATAAGTGAGTTTCATGGAAGATAAAAATCATAAAAGACTCTTGATGAAAAGGAAAGGAACACACAGATATTCAGAAAGAGCAGCTTCCTTGAAATGTCTCTAGCTCTAACATTTTACTTTATATTTTGCAGTCAGGGTGCACTCCTTTAACTACAAAGTAGTTGAAGTTTCTTATGATTTGACAGCACACTCAAAGCGCTGAAAAACAAATTGAGGTGCTGGTGCATGTAGTTGTGTGAGGGTGAGTGTAGAGAAAAGTTTCACTCACAGTCCACATCTACGCTAACACCTACCCACTCACTCGTATCCCAATGGAGACGGGTAATGCTGTACTGTCTGAAAATGTATTTTAACTCGGACGAAGATGATGCCTGAGATGAAATATGAACATTATTCGGAATCTCGGCTAAAACCGAAACGAGACCCGGCGTCAATACTTCGATATCCGCTAAAGCAGGAACTGGTGCCAGGATCGCTCTGAAACTAGGATGATACTGGATCGCAGCTGAAAGCAAGACTGAACTGATACGGATACTGTAAGTCGTTCTGAAACCAGTATACACAGACAGCACGAGATCCGAACGTGAGCCGATTCTTCAACTTGCACGACGATCAGGACTGTGTGCAAAACTGAATATCGAGATGAGAACACGATCGGAGTCGTTAGGATGAAAAATGTCTGGTCTCGGTCATATGTGAAAATGTTGTTTGAGGTTGGGCTTGATCAGGATTATGCTTTTGAGAAGTAAACTGTTGCTAGCGAAACTCTAATATTTAGTTTGTCCTGCGCAACGATTGGAATAAAGAGAAGTGAATGCGTCGTATGATCCACGTATTGCTGAGTATTTAATTAATTCTAAATTATCAACTATTAATCTTTTTTAATAACGCAGGAGACCACAAGCAAAACGATGGTAATGCATTTACGACACTAATTGGAGTATTTATGACATTAATGAAGTATTTGCGATACTAATGAAGGATTTATTATACTGATGAAGCATTAATAACACTAATGATGTATTTACGACACTAATGAAGCATTTGCAATACTAATGAAGGATTTATTATACTAATGAAGCATTAATAACACTAATGATGTATTTACTACACTAATGAAGTGTTTACAAGGCTAATGAAATATCTGATTAAAAAGATACACTCAATTAATTCACTAATAGGTATGTATGTGCTGTCAAGGCCAAATTTATTTCGCGATGGATATATTAGCAGCGTAATGCTTCAATCTTGCTCATACAACAGCGTCGGTACATTTTGGTGTTATTGCAATCGTAAGTACACTGAATTTCTCATCAATACAAAGAGGAAGTGTATATGTTTAACAGCGCAGTCTCTTCAAAAAATCTTTATCGCCATGAGTATTGAGAGAATTTTTCTGTCAACAAGTGGAACTACTATTCTTATATCGTGTTATTTTTGCATCATTCGTTTGTTTTTCTCGCTGTGAAACTTTTTTGAGATTTCGCACGAAATAAAGAGCAGAGATTATTTTCCGTAAGCTACTCTCCGAACAAACTGTTTTTAAATTGTGCCGTGAATCCGAGTTCTGGATGCAACCCTAGAGCTATGATGTTCAGTATTGTGTTCTTTAACCATTCGAAAAGATTAGAATTCCCTGAAACTTGAACACGATGCTGTATGGAAAATAAGCATTCAACTATTTTTAAGTGCCTGTTCCCGAACTATATTCTCAGAATAATAACCTCAAACTGAATAGTTGTAACAGCTAAAGGTCTAGTCTTTACACATTTCTTGACATTGAGACTATATATCTGATTTTTCTTGATGCTAAAAATTGCGAGTGAGCCATGGACTTGATGTAACATCAGCTTGCGGAAGAACCACGTCCTTAGTTTTGTTTGTTAGTGCATAGTGTGAGGCCCTGAAAAAACGTGAAAGTTGCTTTGTAGAGTTGAAAGTCTGTATCATTCATCCTCAATTCAATTTGTTTCGTATGGTAAAGTTTATTATAGGTTAAATATGATCTTTTTTTTTTAGATTTTGTAATAATCGGATTTTTGAATCGACATGTTGGATACAGTCAAAACACTTTTCATATACCAGTCAATCATGAGTCGTTTACGCTAATTTTTGCTTTTAATTTAAAGAGACATAAATGATGTATCGAAGCAAAATATGAGACTTTTAGTTCACTTTTACAGCATAATGAATAACATACAAAAATAAACAAAATGTGCACAACTTTCGATACACTTGAAAAACTTCCTCCTTGAATCAAAAAAGAAACATCGTTGAAACTGACTTCACTGCTTGTCACAGAAAAAAGAACGGCTTCTAATTTATGGAGAGAATTTGTGTCAGGATTTCTTCAATTTGTAGAACTATAGATATTTTGAGAAGCATTACATAAGAAATTCTTTAAAAAGTGCTCAGATCTTAGTGAGGAGAAACTGAATAAGACATTAATGAAACACTGATACAGTTGTAAGAGACGAGCAAAGAAAATATTGTTCGGTGAATTTTTCTATTGTTCATGATAGCTCAGTCCTGAAATGAAGACTAAGCTTTTTTCGAGTCAATTCAACATTTTCTCCATGCTTTGCATCATACATTTTAGAAATCAAACTTACAACTGGGATTCCAACGTTTTTTGACAATAGTGAATCGCTTAATATTGCAATAACTATCAATAATAAAATTAAATAAACAAAATATTGGTACAATGGAGGGACGGTACGTTTGTCGACACTTGTCTTACTAACACTACGACTAACACGATCATTGACTACTCATTACAAGGAAAAATTTCCAAGTGCGAACTCGTCGTTGAACTGGAACTATAGTCAGTAAATTGGTCAGAGTCAGCTGTATAATATTGTAACTTCGACTAAGTGACTGAGCCTTTAAAACTGTGCACAAAGCATCGGTTTAATCACTTCTCGATTTGTTCTAAAACTTTTCCAATAAGATCGAATGCCATGTTTTCGGTTTAAAATTTCGAACATGGACAGGTCTCATCGTTAGCTGAATTTCTCACTAGTTTTAGTTCGAACGAATACTTCTTCGAAATATCAGTAAAATAAAATATGAATATTTGCATAACTTAATCTCTCCTAATGAAAACATACATTTGAACTATTTCTTTTGTGATATTCTGGTAATCATGAGATCTATCCTTTTGCAAATTTACGTATTGAAAACATTTCACTCACTTTAACGAAATGCTTGAGAACAGTACGACAAGCAAATAAAATGATGCTCATAGCTCTGCTTGAAAGAGCCATAAATTGAATTCAAGTTAGGGATTTACACCACTCACCAGGATCGCTAAAATGGCTAAAGTTGTAGTCGAAAAACTATTTTCCACTCAAAGAACTCACCTCATGAGCACAAATTTAATTCTACTTTCGCTTTCTATTACTGCAAAATGAATAATGCATCTTTTCTGTGTTTTTATTTCAGGAAATGGTTTGCCGGATCCGCCCCCTTAGTGGCTGGAATGTGTATTTGTCTGCTTTTGTTTGGGGCTGCGGTAGCGATCATACTTTCATTGATACCTGTTTATCTTAAAAAGTCTGGTGACAACATCGTCAATGACTACAGCACAGGTTTGTCAAGTTTCTTCTTTAGCTAAATAGTAGATCGTGCACTGTGTTGAGTCATTATTGTGAAAGATTCAAAAAATAGCATGAAAGGACAGATATAATGGGAAATATAGTTTTCTAGTAATCAATTTTGTACTGTAATCCTGACCAGAAAAGTGCATCATGAGTCTTTCACGGAAAATATTCTATTCAAGACGGTTTAAATTATTAAACTTATTTTAAAAAAATTGGTTGTTCGAAACTCATTTTCTTATTTAGTCGTCCGGAGATGCTCTATTATTAAGAAGAGAGGATTATCTTTCATTCAAATTATGATAAATATCGTCGTTTAATAATGCTTTTCACGGACAAAAGTTCTTATCTAAGAAATCGAACATTATTCATTATTCGATTTTTTCAATTTTCTATAATGTTTTGACAGGGACCAAGCCGAAACCAACTAATATCATTAGTCTATCTCTCCGGTTCTTGTATTGAAAAGAGTGATCGTTGTCAACCAGAGTCTCTTATGTCTGATGACGACTATCTAGACGGTTTTTAAGTAGTGATAAGGCCATGCTTTATAAGTCCTCGTAGTCAATAAATTCTTCTTTAGTCTGCGTATCTCTTTCATCCAGTATTTGACGAATAGAAGCCTGGTTGACAGCCATTTGATTTTTTTTGGTGATTCCAACGATGATTCATTTACTTTAGAGCAATAGTTACTCATGAGCGAGTTTCTCTTTTCAATATATTTAACATCATTTTGTACAGATTACTTCGATGAGGAATGCTACTTATTCCATCAATCAGGCATGTTTTAGATTGGCAGTATTTAATATACGTAGTCCCCGTGGATCTTCCTACTTGATGTATGACCAGCTTATCAATTTCCTATGATCTATGGTGACGGTTGTTCAGGGAACTCGAATGACACTATCACCATGTATAAGTTTGTTCACAAACAAGCGCAATATACTAAAATTCATATTCAAAGAGTATGAGAATCAATAAATTTTAACCGTTCATTGAATCAAACAATGTTTCTTAATGTCTTGAGATGAGCAGCTGAAACGCTGGTGCTCATATGGTTTGTTTGTTGTTTACATCACAGTAAAACAGTGAAAGATATAAACCATGTCTGATGCACTTGGCACTTAAAAGAATTTTTTCCAGTAGGATTCTTGTGAATAACACCACAAAATAATGAAAATGGGAAACCATGATTTCTGTACATGAAAAGGCCTACAAAGTTAACCATAGAAAATCGACAGTTGGTTGTATTCAAACGACTACTACTTGGTCAATGTGTTTCTTTCTCTAGAAACTTCTTAGACACTCTCATGTAAAGCATGAATAAGAAAGTTTCTAGATCACTACAAAGTTCTATTTTTTTCGAGATCTCACTATTTGATTTCATGAAATGACAATGATTCCATACACATGCACAGTTGAGGATGTGAAAGATGAGAAGACAAGCTCAGACCTTATTCTAGACCTCTGCGTCATCAAGTCGAATTTGAATCGATAATGACCAGTATTTCAAAAGTTCGTTGAAGAATGTACAACTCTGTTGCATTCAAATGGACACTGATTCAAAGATTGTCGGTTTTTAATAGATAGAACATGATTCGCATGCTACAAGAATATGTTTAGTAGACTTGTTATATAAACTTGTAGAAGTAGCTGTCAAGTTTTCCGTAGACTTTTAAAGAGCAGTCTATAAACATTTTTAGGGTGAAAAATGGGATTCAAGTATGAGACTTCTCCTGATTTTCCTTTTTCACATCTACATCCTAGAAAGTGTAATTTTTGGTGATTCCATAAACAACTCTATGTATGACTTTGATGAACACTTCATTAGGATCTTACGTTAGTATCTGATTTTGAAGGTCTATTGTATTGCTTTCTTGAAATTTCATGATAGGTTATACATCATCCTATTGAGTGTCTTTGGTATTTGATACTTCGTTAAGTCTAGCCTCCGTAGCATGCATTAGTTTAAATATATATCTTTCGGTAAAATGAAATGATGGTCAAAGACTGCAGTTAGCCGGATTTTTTTTTCAGAAAGAGAGTTAAATAAAATCCCAAGAATTTTCCAAAGTGAATTATGATCGGGAACTTCTTACGTGCGATGTTTCGTTTGGTGAAATTTTATTGATTGAGAGACATAGAGCTCAAAAGCTCGTCCAAAAAGTGCTCATTGGAAGTACTTATAAAATGTTTATCACATCGTTGTGATAAATCTGTTCAAAGTTATTTTCTGTCACTAATGAAGTATGTATATTGAATAGAAGTAAAAATTCTGAAATAGAAAAAGTTCTTAAAGCTAGCTGCGTTTTACTTGAGTTTCCCATAATTATTCAACATCTCAATAGTGTAGCGATATTTTTTTCAAATGGTTTGCATAAATATGCGTCAAACTCTTGTCCAGATAATCTTTGAGAGCATGTGTCCAATCTGACACCATCGGTTATCACAGTGGGTCGTGGATTTTATGGTCGGGCTTCTGTGTACCCAGAATCACTCACTTTTGTTATACTAGATATTCTACATTTCTCCGTTTTTGTTATGTATTTTCAGATTTTGTGTTTTACAAAAAAAGTTAAAGCGCATAAAAACCTAACCTATATATGAATGTAACATTGGAAAAAACAGGATTTACTTGTTTCTAGATCAAAGATGTATGAAAGTTCCCATATCAATAGCTTTTACACTACTGAGTAGTCATCTGGTAATATCCGAGGATCAGAAGGACAATATGCTGATCCTCAACAAAAAAATTTAGAGAAGTGTCTCACCCATAGGTCGAAGAGCTTGATCCACTTTATGAGAGTGAAATGTTTGTTTTTTATAATGAAATGCAAAAAATTATGTTTACTATAATCAAAATCAAAATTAGAAACTGAACAACATAGACCAATGATGGATCTAATTTTTCTTGGCGTTTTTGTATTTAATGGTGAATATTATAGATCACTAGTATTGTAAGAAGTTGAGTAAGAAAACAGTATCAGAGTTGACTTTGACTGTAAATGTAGTTAGTATTCCCAAATGCATATAGTTAAAATCTTCAAGTTTGTTAAACTCTGGCAAGAGAGTAGCGTCTTGTAGATATAACCTTTAGCACATGCTATCTAGGATGAAAAATGATAGGGAGAGAGAGTGTTATAAGAGTCTTCTTTTTATTGTATGTTATGTGATATCCGTCCAGCAATTTCTTTTTGTGCATCAATTATCTTCAAGCACTTCTTTTAATATAATGACTTAAGTTTTTGCAAATATGATATGTGAAATGATTTCCTATTTTGATTATTCATGTCATATTGTAGAATCTGGCGATATACAGCTAAGCTTTGTCTCAAACTCGATAATAAACAATGGTCAGCGTACAACAGCCATCAATGGTAATGATTTAGCTCGCAAAGTAATCGTATTTTCATTATTTATCACGCTCGTCTTAATTAATTAAATTGAATGATATTCTAGTTAGAATCTGCCTATGGTTTGAAATCAGGCTCACTAAGAGTCACTAATATTGTGATCTATGGTATTAATCCAAATGCTGGTCGTCGTCGTCGTGAACTTTACAGGAAAAAACGTGACATGTACGTCTGCATTTTGCGTGATATTTTTATAATCTATTCTCTATCAATAATTGTGTAACTCTGTTTCAGACCTAGTTGTAATCAGTTTCCATCTGCTCGCTCATATGTGCAATTCACAGTACATATAATTCACGAAAAAAAATGTGGTGTATCGAAATCTTGCAAAGACAAACATGTCAATGATATTAAAGCTCGTTTTAATAATGTCGCTTCAAGCATTTCAGTGATACTCATATTGCCTGACGGAAGCTCCATTCAAGTCGAATTATTTCCTTGCATAAAAACCGGTGATTTTTTACCATTCTTTACAACAAGTACAACAACAACAACTACTACAAGTACGAAGTTTTCTGTTTCATAGATTTTGTTATGCGCTGTCACATAGATTGTCGCTCTTGAATTTGAAGAACATAGTTTTGGAGCAAAATTTTAAAAAATTTGAGTATTCTACAATTTTGTCCTAGGATAGTACTCAGATCTAAAAATTGATCAACGAGTGAAACCTAATATTTAAAGAATATTGAATCTCTCAACTTTTTGCGAATTTCACGAGTGAAATAATCGGAATATATATATTTCAGTGCAGTAGAAACCGCTTGATATTATGCCATGTATTATTCAAAAGCCATTCTCGACTTGCTAGCATTGCAATATCTATTCGCACGCCAAGGATCGTAATCAAACTGTTTTCATAGGCTTTCCTTTTTACATTGAAATTGAATAGAAATAAAAATGCTCACTGACTGAATAAAAGACCTCATTCATAAATTGGGCAACATTTTTGGTGAGAATTTTTTACTGATTGTATCACACAGAAGATTTCGAGTAAAATTGACCTAGAAAACTCCATCAATAAAGTGCTGCAAAAGTCTCTGATCTATCTACTAGAGTTGCAACCAGTAGGCTTTTTTCTTACCGTTACCAGCACCACTATGAAAGGTTAGACCGGATAGAAGTGACAGCATTCCAATATGAGTCATTCTTTCTGTTTTTGATCATGTTACAGTCAAGTCAACACCTTGATTGGTCATATCGGCATCCTAATCACTATAGTAATAATGCAACAATCGTTTGACTTTGTCATTGATTCTGACTAGAATCTTAAGTATCTGAAAATCGCTTAAAAGCCATGCGAAGCACCTTGCAAGTAGTCGATCATGAGTTTTCTCGTTAATGTTGTATCTGGCAACTTATTTAGGAATTTCTTTGTATTTTTATGCAGTACAAATCACCAGATTAATGTGTTCAATCTCCTCATGAAAGCTATATCAGAAAGATCCATATCCCGAGATAGTATGAATGTTTTAGAATTATCCGTATAGACTTTCGTCAATCTTCAAGAAGTTTGGAACTTTTATTTTTCCTCAAGATAATGAAGATGGACAAATCGGTGACTGGTCACAGCATAGATCAGTCTGAAAAAGGCAATTGATCCCAAATACTTGAGGTTGTTTCGTTCATCTGCCGTCGAGTTTATTCCCCTCGAAAGGTGCATCGTTTTACGTACAACGTATTGTAATAATTTCGAGACTGATTGAAGGCATGTCTTATTTCTATTCTAACCCGAATAAAAGCTTCCATGCCATGAAAATGCGAGCTGAAATCCAGTAAAGAACTCCTATTGCTTGAGAGATGTTTTCAGTTCAACACATATCAATCGAAAAATCAACGCACACACCGTATTTCGTACTCTGAACGAAGCGCATATACCATTTAATTCTACTGATTGAATGGGTGTGGGTTTATGATCTTTTCATTATCCGCACCTATCCTCTTATTTCTAAAAAAATAAAACAATATCGATCTCCTAAAAAGCCGGCTAGAAAAGTTGATGTATGTTCTTTCTGTAGCAGCATCAGTTGAACATGTGTTTTCTCAAAGTGATCTTTTAATAAGATCTAATACTTCATGTTTTACATCAACTAATATTTGAATTTTAACATCTTTAAAGTATTTTTATTGATTAATCTAGAGTAGTTGCATCAATTTATTTGATGGGTAACTTATTTTGGTTTTTTGCGCATCAAAACTAGGAACCCGGTATCATGCAATGTAAAAAATTGTTGGTGGAGTTTTTTTATAACCACAAACACAGGAGAATGAAAAAAATTGCAAAACCAAAAACTTGATTTGACTCGACTTGAGAAATGCTTTGACTCGCCCAGCCCTGATTTCTAAGATATAAGTGAAGACGGAAAGTTTCGTGTTCGAAAACAGACATGAAATCGACTTTCTTGAATTCCAACCAAAATCAATGATCCATGAACGACGTCTGATAAAAAACCGCTTTTTTGACGCGTCATTATTCTGGATTAGTGGTTTAAGACTTTTTTAAATACTTAAAAGAAATGATTTTTCTCTGCCCTTCATCGGTTTGTTTTATCCNAAATTATATTTTCGTGAATTAAAAGAACCATTATTTGCTCGAGATATGTTTGATTCATTTATTTCATGTATCAGTAAGTTAAATTCTATAATTAATCTAAATTATTCAACAAAATTAACATAACAATGGTTTTTCTGATTTTGACTCTAGAGTCAATTATCTTTAAATGACCGAATATTCTGTACTAAGACTTTTGCCCTCTACATCAATTTTCAGATCTATCGGGACTTAAAAATTACTACTTTCGAATTTTTTAGAAAGAAAATGTTCTTTCAATCCATCTATGAAATTTTATTGTCTATTAAAATTAATACTTAGATATTTGGTATTATAGAAAATAAAAATCAGAAAAACCATTATTATGTTAATTTTGTTGAATAATTTAGATTAATTATAGAATTTAACTTACTGATACATGAAATAAATGAATCAAACATATCTCGAGCAAATAATGGTTCTTTTAATTCACGAAAATATAATTTTAATACACCAGCAACTGAATTCATTTCTCGACCTGTTATATTAACTAATGGATCTTCACCTTTTTCAAAAGCATCTTTGAATTGATTTATATCAACTTGTGCGCCGGGTACACGGAAAATACCCTTAATTAAAAGAATAAAAAAGAAAAAAAAAATTAATTTTATATTTTAATGAAAATATATATACTTGATTATGTAAACCAATTCGATTAATAGCACTAACACATGATGAAATAATTAATGGAATATATTGTTGTGTTACTTGAATATAATCTAATAATTTTCCACCAAATAAACGTGGACGACCAAGAATTGGAGCACGACCAATTTGTTTAGGTTTTATCGGACGACTTATAAGACTATATTTCATAAAACGAAATTATCATTTAAAAATTATTCAGATTAAATAAGAAAAAAAACAAAAACAAATGCATCTTGTTTGATAAATAATGATATGAAATTATCTTTTATGCATTAAGATAAGAATGGAAGAAGATATGAGATATCTTTTATCGATTACTATTAATATATCCTATGGATTGCTTAGGAAATCTAGATTTATAAATAAATTCTACTAAGTCAAGAGATATGAACTGGTTCTACTCGGGAACAGTAGGGAAAATAATAGGAGTCAGGAAGCGGAAATTCGCTGACCGATTTTCTTCGGTTACAGTTAATTCCAAATAGAACTAGAAAAATTTGACTATCAGATTCGATCACAGGATTTCCGCTTGCCAGTTCATACTATATTCCCGAGATTTCCGACCGGAGATCGATGGATCCGGATACCGGAAACATTGGCTTAAATCATTTTTTAACAAGCATAAGTACACCGAATAAAAAATTACTCATCCAATAATAATTATATGAAAACAAAAAAAAAAAATTGAAATTATCCTCAATGTATTTTTTTCAAGATCCATTTGTAAAATATTTCATACTTATTATCTTCAGCAGCACCAGCTGGTGGTGTAGCACCTAATGCTTTTTGCATAATATCATGGCGTGCTTGTAAACGTGAGATTAAATTACTGCTTAATGTATATTGTTTGAATTTCTATTAAATACAAAAAAAATAAAAAAAAAAATGTATGTATATGTAAATAAAATATCTTTTTTTTTAATACCTCAACATAATAATCTTCGATTTCTTTTCGTGCATTTTTTGAATTATTTTGTGGTAAATTAAGATCTTTAAATAGATCAGAAACATCAGAATTTTTTGTAGTAATATTTTCCATAAGTGATTGTTCAGTAGCTTCAATTGTTTTAAATATCTATCATATACATAAGAAAATACATTAATCATGTCGGAAAAATATCTTTCTATTAATAGTAATTTTAAAAATAGTAAGCATAATTCAATGCCTTCTGTTACACAAAGAAATTAGTATATTCGACATACTGTACCATTTTAGCCTGTAAATAACACTATTTCAAGCAGAAAATGTACATTAACATATGTTTCTATGACATAAAATCCATCGATTCTCGCATACTATTATTATCATAGTGAATATTAGTACGGCATGAGTTAGTAGAACTGATAGAATTTTTGTTTTTTTCAAGCAGATTAGACCAGCTGATGTCAAATAACGTCTGTGCTTTATTTTGCCTTATTATCTTCAGTAAAGATATACTTTTGTTTGATCTATGCTTATTTCAAATACTTACTTAACCCTATTCAAAGGTTTCTAAGTTCGCAAAAAACAAAGAGATACTACTGTCAATCGAAAGATAAAATAACCTATAAAAGTATGATTTTTTTTTTACTGAGAGCAAGGTATTACCGAAAAAACCAAAACAAAAAAAGTTTCAACTTGAACTCTTACATAAAGACACTTTCGTTTTTGTTGAAGCTTTCAGGGCCATTAAACGATTATTATTCTTTATCAGTAGGCCATAGATCCATTTAAGCATGTCTTAGTCTTATCGAGATCTACTTGTAATTATAATATAAAATCGAACGGCATGCAACAGTCCTCATTAGAGATTTTTACATGTTAGATAATGCTAGCAGTTGGTTTAATTTTCTCAATAGAGCAGAAAATTTTCTGATAGGTTTCTATCGAAAAAAAAATGATTTGGAAACAACGAACTGTCGGAAACTTCTGACAGTTACTACTTTGTATAATAATTAGCATAAGCATTTTAACTATATATATGTTAGCCTAAAGCAAATTCTGTTCCAAACAATATGTTTATATATATTAACATCAATTATCTACTGATTTGTTGATGTTTGTTTTTCAAAGAAAGATTCCAAAATATTGATTATACAAAATAAAAAAAACAAACCTCATCATTTTCAGTTTTTAATGAAGCAAGTCGATTTTGCATTTGTATAAAACGTGATTGCATTTCATCACGTATTAATACTTGAGCATTAACAGTTGATACTTCATCACCTTTATGTGGTTCAAATTTAATTCTTTTCGGTATTGTAAATATTGATGAATAATATTCTAAATATTTTTGTTTATCAACAATTGTATCTAAATCTGCAATTGCTCGATTTAATGTTTCAATTGTTCTTAAAAAAAAATATATATTTAATTAAGAAAAGAAAAAAAAACTAAGCCTACATTTGTCGACCACGTTTAATATTTTCTTGTGCTGATAAATACATTTGAATACATTTTGCAATTGATGTATGAAAACCAAAATTCATACAATCAATTAAATCAGGTACATCATCAGAACAATATTTTTGTAGTGCAGCATTCACAGATTCAATTGTCATTAAATAATCATTACGTGCTTTAAATGCTTTTACTTTTGTTTCAGTATATTTCATTTGTCTCTATAATAAATAAAAATTTCTTTTTTTTTTCTTAAGAAGTTTTCTAATAATAGTCTGGACTATTTTGGGACACGATATAACCAATGAGAAGTTTGTCCCATTAATCGAAGCTATGCTACAGATTCTTTCATCAAACAAAGATACCCTCTATATTGTCTGGAAGACTCTATCTTCGTTCTAACCAAGTATCTAGACTGTTCCGAAAGTGAACATTAATCTCTACATCTCATTGTGACTACTGTCGAAATCCCATCTTCCACTTACAATATTTGCTTTATCTCTCAGCATGAAAGATCATTCTATAATTCAGCGGACTTTAGCATCTAGAAGTCTAGTTTTTGAATATTAGAAGAATTTCTCAAAAACTCGATTTTAAAAATAAATTGTAGCAAAAACTTAGGCGGAAATACAAGGCCATCTTTGCGGAAGTGCTGTTGATTTCCTTAATAGAGAATGATAGACTTTTATTCTAGGGAAGGTTATCAAAGATACAAGATCATTGTTTTTTCTATTTGATAAAAAGCAACTTTGAAAAACTATATCAGTTATTTGGTATACGAACCGAACTATCGGTTCCAACGTTAACTATTTCTTGAAATCGCTCGCTTCTACTGATCTCACTCTCAATCAAATCATCATTATCATAATTTTCATTGATTATTATAATAAATCTCGAAATTTTTCAAGTCATTTTATATATACTTTTTCAACACGTTTTTCCATAGTTTTTTGTTTTTTTGCACTTTTTATTTTGGCTATTTGTTGTAGAATATTGCTTAATTTTTGTTCAGCTTGTTTACTTTCACTTTGATATTGATGATAAGTTTTCATTGTCTAAATAAACATTTTTTTTTTTTTTTAGATAAGATAATGAAAAATATTATTACTTACACTTTTTAATTCATTAAGAACCTTATATATATCTTCATGACTGGCTAAGCCAACTGATTTACACTATCGAAGAGAAGAAAAAAGAAAATATTTTAACAAAAATATATTTTCTTTTAATTTACTTTCATAAACATTCGTCTTGTATCTTCAGCTATTTCATTAAATTTATCATACATATATTTTCCACAAATATCAGACATAATTGTATGATATTTAACATGAGTACGAGTATCTTGAACAATTGTATCCCAAAGTTTATAAATAGATTGAAAGATCCAAGTTTCTCGTCTAATTGTAAATGAAATTAAGCAAAAAAAAAAGAAAAAAGTATATTTTCTTTTACTATACAAAAAATATTTTACCGTGCTTTTTGTGCTCGATGTCTTTGACCAATTTGTTTATGTAAATTATCTAAATTTTTTGCATAATCAAATTCAACATCAGAACGACGACGAAAATATTCTTGAACTTCACTAAGAATTGATAATTGTGTTTCAATACGTTGTTCCAAACATTTTAATTGTTCATTTAATTGAAAACGAATGTCTAATTACATTAAAAAAAAAAAAAAAAAATTTCTATATACATAATAGATTCAAAAATAATAACAAAATATTTCATACAAAATCTATAACGATCATAATTTTTTTTTACTAAACTTAATTGTGAATTTGTTGAACGAGAAAAATTGTTTTTTGTTGATGATGCTACACCACATGTATAAGTCATCATTGTTTAAAAGAAGAACAATGTTGAATTTCAATGTATCACTCAATGAATATATCGATTGTCGTCTATTAAAATAATCGCAAACATTTCGTTCATTGCTTTCTTTCCCATATATATATGAAAGAAGAACAATGTTAAATTGCAATGAAGCAAACAAGTTCAATATTATTGGGCGGTCAACTTTCTCGTTCTATTTCGATTTTGTTTATGAGTTATTATTCATTTGTAAATGCCTTTCATTTTTGAATCAAAAGAAAGATATAAATTATAAAATATGTAGATAATATTTTGAAATATATCTTATGCAATGCAAGAAAAAAAAAGAGAGTAAGAGCATCATTATATAGAAGGAAAGAAAGAAAGAAAGAGATGTACTGGAACTTCTCAAAGATAACATCCGTTAAAGTATTAATGCGTGATTAGACAAGCTCTTAATAAGATCTTTCAATAAATGGCTTCAGGCTTGTCATGTCATGTCATTAACTACTTTCTCTTATAATCTCTGGTATTTATTTTTTTTCCTCTTTTGCTATTTTCTATACACAAATCGATCTCATATTTCTTGTTCTTTTTTTTTTTTTTTAAATTTTATTCTTGACTTATTAACTCCTATTCATCATCATCATCATCAATATGGTCTATTCATTTCAATAGCCGACAATAGTAAAGTATTATATCGCACGTACGATTGTTGATATACTATATCCTACATATACGTAGATACTTAATCAAAGGATGGATGATTTGTACATATTTGTATATGTGCTTTGCCTTTTCGAACATGATATGTTTTTCTTTCTCATACATTTATTTCAACTACTACTGGTATATTAAAGAAAAAGAGAATAAAATATTTTAAAATTGATTGAATAATTAGTTGAATATTTACAAAGAAAAAGAAATACCTTTAACAATTTGATCAAATTCAAATAAAATTTGTTTATTTTTTTTATAATATTTTTCTATTGGTTTATCATCATGAAATATTGCTGGTGATGATGTATTAGGTGTTAATGACGATGCAGTTGATATTAATACTGATGGTGGTGGTGTTGTTACAGGTTGTGATAAAACCGAAATTAATACAATCGGTTGATTCTTAAGATTTGACTCTATGGTCGACATTACATCTAGAAGAAACAAAACACGAACGACTGATAAAAGTCATTATGTCGCTCAATCTTTTTCTTTTCCCATTATGTCGTTTGATTATCAAGGCAAAGAAAAATAGACACGATAGTACTGTCAGATAAATACAAGACAGACAAGAATAGACAGACGGTGATACCCTATGGAGATTGTTCTATAGAATGAGAAAAAAAGAAAGAAAGGTGGTAATGAGTTCTTGTTTCTTGTTTTCTGAATCGACTAATAAATAATAATAACGAAGAATAAGCAAAGAAAATCTCGATACAAGAAAAGAAATATTCTCTGATATCTTCATTATGTAAAATATTGCCTTCAACGATATTCTTGATAAGCAACTGATGGAAACCGAATAAACAACAACAAAATAACTAAGTCGAAACAACAGAATAAATAATAAGACACATCGTTCTTCTTTTTTTTTTTTTCTCTTGCCAATGCTGTCGTTCTCATCTTTAATGCAATTGGCATACGTTATTGGACTGTACCATGTCTATCTGCACCTACGTTATATGCCAATGACAAAGACTAACATCAAGGACAAAATAATTGTCGTGATGATGTCAATAACTAGCATGCATAAAAGACATTCTGACTTTTATCTATCATTATTTAATTAAGAATAAATGATGTTAATCAAATAGGTTAAAATCGATATATTATTATATATAAATAAAAAAAAAGAAAGAAAGAAATAAGATAAAAGAACGAAGAATTTTTTTAACATATGAACAATTGGATAAACATTTATTAATACTCAATAAACAAAGAAAGAAAAATATTAATGAGATTTTTTTTTTTTTCATTCATTTTCCTTTTTTTTTTTTTCTGATTCAATAAATCAAACAATAATGTTACATTGATTCGTCAGAAAAATAGCCATCATTATTTCATATTGTTTCCAAAACATATGTTTTTACTACTGACATCTATCAATCATGGGAAAATCATATTGTAGTTTTGATAGATAATTTAATTTCAATAATTTTATTAAGAAACAATATTGTGTTGACATTCTCATTGAAGAGGGAAATTTTGTTAAATTAATCGCTATGTAAATTTTTTTATTTAAAATTATCTCAAAATATTATTGTTATTTATTATAGGAAAAAGCATAGATAACTGTATGATATCAATTAAAAAATCCTTAGTTGATCGAATATGATACAAACCTAATCGATCATCCAGTAAGAAAATAGATGTGAAAAAATTGATAGATAATCGTTTTATCGCTATGAAAGATAACAACAAGAAAAAATAGCAAAGAAGAAAGTTTATTAATGATATAATATCAAGAAACATTTTTGAACTAGTTAATTGAAGCGTCAGCAGAAATGATACTGCAAAAAAAAACAGTATTTCCCTATGTTATTCGTTTAAAAAAAAAGTTGTATAGAGAATCACGTGAGAGTTTAAAAATTAGGCGATATATAAGAAAGTATCTTATCATTGTAATTAAAAATTCAAATGAATGTCTACTAGTTTTATTGAGTAATAATAAATAATTTTCCTTTAATGGGTGTATCCATCCCTTCCTACTGTTCTAGCTCATGAATCCATGTCATCAATAAAACAAAAATGAACCCATCTGATTAAATCAAATAAGAGATATTTTAATATATTACCGTATACTTATGATCTGTTACGTAATTTTAATGAAATATCTACTTGATTCTTTATTATTTTTTTTAATGAACTATTTATATAATTTAAATCAATTTTTCATTGTCGACTGTTGAATTTTCATATGTAATGTAATATTTATTTACACATATAGAAATGATTGATCGTTCAATTTTGTTTCCTAAGTTTAGATAAAATATACATTTACATTAAAATATAATTTATTTTTAGATTGATTATATATGAATCATTCAAACAAGAGATGATTAATAATTTATTTTTTTTGTATTCAGTTTGTTTGAAAAAAAAGAAAATCGATAATAGATAAAGAATTATAAGATAATAATAATATTTATTTATTATATTTAATTAATAATCATATATAGTTATACAATTTTTTATCCATTTTATGAAGATAAAGTAAAACTTACTATTCGTATATTGATTAATTTTATATTTAAATAGAACAAAGAATGTAATAGAATATACAATACTTTGAAGAATTTTATATCAAAGACTATAGAATACAAAACAACTACTTACGAATATTTATGAAATATTCAATTGTTGTGTTCACATTCTAACACAAGTACTAATGTGATAATTTCTTCAGCTGTTTCCTACCGATCTCAGTGATTCTTCGCTTTTAGATACTACATAGTTTTCTAATAAAAAACTCTTAGAGGCATAAAAAAAAATGCATTTTATACATACATTATTTATTCAAAACTTCTGAATTTGTTTTTTTAGGAAAGCTAATTTAGTTGACTTTTTTTTCTATATATATAGAGTTTCTGATTAGTCAAATCTCAATTTCTTTGAGAGTTGTTTTTAGAACACAATGCAGTATCCATAGACAAAAAAAAAATCATTGAAATCGAAACGAAAGCAGCTGAAGAAGTTCTTTCGTAAGTAATGAATAAGCACAACATTTTCTAGCATGATGAGTACATACCTATGAGCGCATCAATCGAGGGTTGTCATTGCTTGATGATATATGTGTTTTCTTCTTTCGGATACATGCGATCTTACTTAAATTGATTGAAAGACACATATAACCTCTTCAATCTATCAAATGTAAACAATATGGTAATGTCAGTAAGTATGCATAAACGTATTATGTCATTTATGATTTTTTTTTTTTGGTAATGCAAAGATCAAGATGTATAATTGGTCAAAAGATTGAGTATATTTTGCCAATGGTAATTACTGTCGAATGTATTTAGGTTAAATATTCAAATTATCAATTATTTAAGATTTGTTTTTAAAATTTAAAAACAAATATACTAGTATTATTAATTATGTAATGATAGGTCGAAATGTAAATATGATTTAATTACTATTCTTAATGTATTTTGTCTTATGAAGTGTTATTATATGTATTAAGATTTCTTGAAAAATGTCGAATAAAATAGAATTTCGAAAGATGTTCTCTCATTTTATTCTCACTTAACTTTTAATTTCATGTAAATTATTTAAGATTCGTTTACTTCGATTGTTCTTCTTTTTGATCAAAATGAAGGAAGTTTTGATAAACTTCTAGAAGGACTTCCTATGTTAGTTAGAACGAGTTAAGGATTTTTTCTTGTTAACCTTTTCACGGTTCTTCTACTTCATTATCATGAATTTTTAAAATAAAATATTAAATACAAACACAGATTATACACTGTTCGAGAGTTGTTTTTGCTTTCGTACCTAAAGCAAGATATATGGGTTGATTGGTTCTGATCGGAAAACTCAGGAAATTGGTAAGAACTTGGAAGCAAGAATCTGATCGCCGAAATTGTACTTCTAAGTATTCAGGTCGGAAGTGGCATCTTTCTGAAAACTCATGGATTCAGACACTGGAATTATTGACTTGAGTGGTCTTGTTTTTTTTTCTTTTAGAATTTCAATTTTTCGAGCTTTTCACATCAAACTAATTTACTTATTGATATGATTATCAGTACAATTTAAATTCAACAGTATGACGAGACGCAGAATTGTTGTTCACCCAAATAATGAAACCTTAGATGAACTGTTTTGGTCACTGACACTTCGAATTCTGTTAAGATCATAGTAATAAATCTTTTAAAAACTGTATCTTGAACGCTATTTTTTTCTCAAAAATTTCCTATAGATCATCAATAAATCATAAAGGAGGGAAGCGCGTTAAGTAATGATATTAGCTCTCTCTTGAAATTAACTTTCGTATTTTTCAAAGAGTCAATTCNCTCAGGAAATTGGTAAGAACTTGGAAGCAAGAATCTGATCGCCGAAATTGTACTTCTAAGTATTCAGGTCGGAAGTGGCATCTTTCTGAAAACTCATGGATTCAGACACTGGAATTATTGACTTGAGTGGTCTTGTTTTTTTTTTTCTTTTAGAATTTCAATTTTTTCGAGCTTTTCACATCAAACTAATTTACTTATTGATATGATTATCAGTACAATTTAAATTCAACAATATGACGAGACGCAGAATTGTTATTCACACAGATAATGAAACCTTAGATGACCTGTTTTGGTCACTGACACTTCGAATTCCGTTAAGATCATAGTAATAAATCTTTTAAAAACTGTATCTTGAACGCTATTTTTTTCTCAAAATTTCCTATAGATCATCAATAAATCATAAAGGAGGGAAGCGCGTTAAGTAATGATATTAGCTCTCTCTTGAAATTAACTTTCGTATTTTTCAAAGAGTCAATTCAAATAATAGGATTCGATTGGAACTCAAACTAGGCAATTAAACCTTATTCCAACTATGTACAGTTAACTCAAAACTCAATATTATCTATCTCGTACAATGTCATGCTATGCTGTGTTCATATGGAAAATTTTTCTAACAAAATATCGTTATTCTCCTTTTCCCGCTAAACGGCATGGTTAGATTGTTTTTTTTAAATATGTAGAGGCTCATGACGAAATTTTCTACCTAGTATACTTTAAATTATTAATCTTTCAATGGTTTTTTCAATATTGAAAACAGTGGTATTGCTGCTATGCTGACTTTAATTTGTAGCTAAGTAGAAGGAAATCATTTTCATTCGTGCTAAAATATCCTTTTCGATTGATCTATAATCGAGTTTGACAAGAATAACTAGGCTTTCTAAAAAAAACAAGAAATATATATTTGAAAATAGCATATAAATCTAAGTCGATCTGTATTTGTTAAAAAGTCCTCCAATAACATTTGTTTTTTGGATAAAAATTCACTTCAGGTTTCTATCAGGGTCATGTCACAAAATAAAATTAATGAGCTAAAAGAATTACGCTGTATTTTTGGACGACAAGGAAAGGATAATAAAATAGTTCGTTAGCATTTTTCTTTATCTTCTCAATAATAAAGGTGCAACAAATCTACAACTGATTGGGAATAGCTTTGGTTTAGGTTTGTTCTTCAACAGCCTAAAACCCGCTGATCTGATAAGATAAATTATCAGAAACAAAGTTCTACTTTACTAGAAGAGCGAAGAAATTAGAAAATAAATTTTTGGGACTTGCAGCGAAGTCCGTAGTATTTGGATTGGATCTTGAATCTCAATTAACAAAATCAAAGAGAAAATAACACACATAAGTAGTAAACTATAACAAGAATATATATAGTGAGAAGAGAAAGAGACACACAGATCAGCACAGAGAAGGATTGTGTTGTTCTGTTTTGAGTTCGATTTATTTCTTCTTTGCGAGCAAGAACAAGAGATTGTAGATGTAGGTTTGAATATATTCTTCATCCACATTCATGCTGAAGTCAATCAAATTTTAAACTGATGAAAGTTTCATTGATCTTATTGTCATTTTAATTCGAAAGAAAATACTTTTGATTTACTAGTCAAACAATAAGATTGTGGACGCCATTTTATTATAAAAACATAAAAATTCATTATGCAGATGAAACATAGATCGCTGATTAGATCAATTCAGTCGTCAACAAAAAAAAAAACTTTCGAATAAACGGTGTCGACAAAATAAAGTCGGCAGATGTTCTTGACGATGAAGTATCTGTCGACAAAATGTCTTTCGACTCTATGCCTGTCGACAAAATGTCTTGTCAACGAATGATATACAATTCGAATAAAAATTATTAGAAGACTTTATAACACACATAGATCAACTTAAATTTTTATACTGATTGTAGAACTTACCATAGTTTTAAAAGAAATTCTTATTATTCTTGCGAAATTCGATTAGAAATCTGTCGAAAAAAGACATTATTAGTACGTATAAAGATGATTTGTTTCAATGAATTATCTTAATTAGAAATTAAAATCAGCATTGTAAGAAAAGTGTTTTGTTAAATATTGGAAAAACTATATATTAAATGACTTATAATTTTAAAATGAATCATTGCTTTTAAAGCATGCTACGTAGGTAGAATATTTTGTCATAAGTGTCCTCGAATTATATATACAAGCTAACAATCGTCTTTGAAAGAAAAAGAAAAAGAACAATATTTTTTGTTCTACTCCTACATGCTATATTATAGAGAAAAGAAAGAGATTCTATTTGATATATTAGCCAAATTAAATGGGCTGAAGAACATAAAGAAATTTTTGCATATATAAACACTGTGTAATATAACGTTATTGGAGATCGATAATGTTGAGTTTTAAATCAACCACCCACAATCCAAATAAGGTAAACTCATCTAATTTTAGCTTCAATGTACTTCTCGTATCTGAATTGACTATTAGTAAAATAGGAAAGTCTACTTTAAGAGACGGCCAATTTCATCGCTTAATGACTTCCATGTTCTTTAACAAACATTATAAAAATATCAGAAAAATCTTCGATATTCAAATGACATTATTCTTTGTCATAGTTATAAGAAAGAGAGATCTAATCACGGTCGCAGATGATCATAACTGAAAACTACTTTATAGACTTCTAATTTTAAGTCATATTATGATTAGTTTGAAAAGATAGTTATATAGATTTCTTAATGTGCATATGTATTGTTCGACTACAAAAAGAAAAAGAAATTAATTTCATATATTCAATAGAAAGAAGTATTTTCTTTTGAAGAAAAATCTTGCTTTATTTTAATAAGTTATTTGCATGCTATATCATTTTTTTTTTCTTCATCTCAAGTATTTTATTAATCTCATGTTGATTATTATTTTTTAAATATAGGTATGATAAATTGTTTTATGTACTCATAATGAGTATTCATTTAAAAAGAAAAATTAAATTGTTTTTTATTATTTACTGATATGAATAATTGAAAATCATCTGAACAAGTCGGAAGTTATTTTCTTTTAGCTGTTGTCTTTCTTCTCTATAGTTTCATTTCCTGCGGAGTAAAGAAAAAGAGATCAGCACGAGTGTCAGTAAAAAATGAAATACAATGCAACAACAAGAATCAGTTGATGACATGAATAGACCACATAAGATGAAATTTATAATATGCTGATATAACATGCCATGATAATAGTGATGTAGTTTTATTCTTGTTTTTTTTTTTTTGTTCTTTTAATCGGAAAAATGTTGAAGTAAAAATGCGTACGAAGAAAAACAAAATCACGATTTTCTTTTTTCTATTTTATCAATCCTCGCTCGTCAACTTATTTTCCTAATGACGGACAAGTCACAAATGCCTGCAGTGTTTTATATTTAATAATGAGTTACATGTCTTTTCTTTTTCTCTTCTCTTCTTCATGTCTTAGAAAATTACTTATCTTTTTATTTGCTCTGCACATCTCTACATAGACGACAATACCAGTCAAGAAAAAAAAAAAAAAAAAAAAAAAAGAGGAAAAAAGATTTTATATTGGAATTGTCAGTTCGCAATTATCTTTTGTTGTATACATAGGCATTTATAAAATTTATTAATATGAATCAATCAAATAATTTTTCACAAGAAAACATAGAAAATTCTTCAATGACAACAATAAATATTCTTAGTCGTCTACGTATAGCTACTGAACAAGTACGACAGGTACAAACAAGTTTAAGTCAAAATGGTGAGTAATAATGATTCCTTTCTTTTCTTTTTTTTTTGTGATTGTTTGGATATTCGATGTAAATAAATTTTCAATACATCGGAACAAAAAAAAATCCGACTTTCGAATGATTTGAAGTGTTTTCTTAGTTTATTTTTAGGTATGTTAGAACATGTAGAACTATTGGGTAATGTTGGTAAAGAACTTGATGGTATGTTTACATGTTAACATTCTTTTTTTTTGTTATCTATAACAAGAAAAAAGAAATACTAAAGATTATGTTATTTTTAATAAGATAAAGAAAACAGCTGAGAATTTTTCTAGAGATTATATCATATTATGATGTATCTTAAATTGCATAGCCAAAAGAAATGATCTTTTGTGTTATAGTAATTAGACACTATCTTTGATTAGTTTTTCTTTGACGATCTAATACTTATTAATAGGTTGTTGAGTTGTATAAGAAAAGTGTCAGTTTTTGTTTTCTTTAAGATTTCTGTATTTGACATATGCCAGATACTTAATATATCTTTTAATTAACTAAAAGAGAATATTTGAATGTTTTGAGTTCTTTTTTTATATTTTATTTTCAATTCTCAAGGAATTCTTTATAATCTTGTTGATGTTCTTTCTGATGATACACGACAAAGTGAAATAAATATAACATCACATGATGGACAAATAAGTAAATGGTTAGAACAAACATTTTCATCTAAACAACAACGTACAATAACAGCAACAGGACGTTTTGAATCTATCAAAGCTATTATTCAAGCATCATCATTTGTTAATGCATTACAAAGACAATTACGTATGCATACAAAAGAACCTATAGCTGTGATATTTAATTTACCAGTTGATATAAATCAATTAAATCTTTGGTCATTTAATATGATGGAATATAATGATCCAATTACATTTACTATTTTACTTCTATTTGATGCACATGATATTATATCACATCATCGAATTGATATTGATGTATTGAAAAATTTTGCTCATGCACTTACTGAAGGTTATACAAGTATGAAGAAATATAAATAAATATCTAAATAATAATAAAATAAATATTTTATTTTATTTAGAATTTCGAGCAGCTTATCATAATGATTATCATGGAGCTGATGTTCTTCAAACAACACATTGTTTATTAATTAAAAGTAATTTATTAAATATTTTTACACAACTTGAAATAACTGCATTAGTAAGTAAAGAAAATTTATTCATATCAAATGAAATTTTTTTTTGTTTGTTTATTTTGTTTTGAATAGTTATTTGCTGCTGTTATTCATGATTTTGAACATCCAGGTTTAAATAATAATTATCTTGTTAAAACAAAAAGTGATTTAGCTTTGATTTATAATGATTTTAGTGTTCTAGGTAAGAACAAAAAACTTTCGAATATTCATCAATTTTGTTCATTAATCTATTTAAAGTAGAAAAAATTTTTTAATAATTGACACGATAAAGAATCGTTCCCAGTTGTTTTTTTTTTTTTGATCATTTATTGTCCTCGAAAAGAATATCCAGGGTTATTCTAAAACTCTGTCTAGGAATACTCTAGTTTTCTCTGGGGACTACACTTTGCAACATAAAAATCTCTAACAAAAGTTATTAACATTATTCCTACGAGATTAAAATGTAAGACATGACACAGCTGTTATTGTTAATTGCAGAAAGATTATTTTAGAGTATATTTTTTCATCATCGTTTTACTTAATATTCCAGAAATGTAATAAAGAATTTGTTTATATTTTAAAACGAGACATTATTCATATAAAGTTCGTGATCGTATATTAACAATGTTTGTTATAGACTAATTTTAAAAATATTTTTAGAAATATCATAAACTATAACTCTTGAGAGAAACACTTCAAGTGTCAAATCGTTTTTTTTTTTTTTTTTTGATCGAGACGATATGATACTTGATGAGATTTACTTCATTAGAAATAATTTTTTTTAGCTTTTTATTGATAGAAATACACAAAAGTTCAGAGGTAAAATAAGAGTGTAAACTTTCCGTACCCTATAAAATTAGATGGAAAGATCAAAAACGAAAATAATCGATCGTACTTCTGAAGAATACTTTTGAACATCTTTGATAAAAATTTCAGTCTGATCAGTGGTTCTCTTTTCAAGAACGATAAATGATCAAACAAAAAAAAAAGAAGAAAACTAGCCGAAGAGTACTATTACGGTAATCAAATAAAAAAAAAAACAATTAGTAACAGAAATCAAGCATTCATCTATAGCTAATAACACATATTATAACAATTAGATTTATTTTCTCATCGGTTCAAATCGTCAATTTCTTTTTTTTTTTTTTTTCTTTCGTATTTTTCTCAATTATATTGTTGTTAATATCATTGTGAAATCATACTGTATGACTCTTGAAAACAAACTTAGGTTAACAATTTCACATGATATCATGTTATATTCATGCGGAAGACGAATTGAAGCTTATTTCATGGCTAAATGATCATCTAGTATATGTTATATATGGAGCAAATATAAATCGAAAATATTTTACACTTATGTTGAGTTGCCTCAAGGCAATAGTTTTGAGTCTATATCTGTTCGATGTCTATTATTATGATCTTTTTTTTTTTTTGCATGTGTTGAGATGCTTATTTTAGCTACATGTTGACTGATGATCTCAAGGTATTCATATGCTCATCAATGTGTCAAAGATTAAGTTTATAGAAGAAAAAGGAGACAAAAAAAAAACATGTGTAATAAAATAACAAATTATTCTAAGAAATGGCAAAACAACTTATGTCTGCATGAGAGTTAAAAAAGAACGGATGTAAGTTCAATAACTCGATAATAGCAAAAGTTTATAACCTATAGTTTTCAAAAATTCAAAGAAGAAAACTGCGGATGTCTTTTTGTTTGTTCAGCATTGATATTTGAAAATGATAACCATCTAAAATCTTCCTATTTGTTAAAGTACATGTCAAAACTGAAATTATATCGAAATGCAACATCATTTTCATGCATGCTTTTGAATGTTTTGCAAAAATGACAGATTTTAAACTAATTGTGTCTAAAATAGTATCAAACAAAAAAATGTCCGAACTTCTCATTTTATGATTATTGAAAATAGCAGGTTGCTAATTGTTGAATTATTAAGGTTACATCCACCTTTCTTTAATTTTGATGTGAACATTAATTAATTTGTTGAAAATAATTTTGCACATTTTTTTTTTTTTTTACTCATTAGTACAAGTTCTACAAAACTGATATCTCTAGATAGAGAGAATGTTTAATAAAATTATGATCGATGAAATATGATTAAACTCTCTCTCTCAAAAAATATTTTTCTTTTTTGCTAATGATTTTCCATATTTTACCGGAATAATTCCCCTATATCCGTTCCGACAATCACTGTCTCTTTTATGTAGAAAAAGAAAAGATTACAACAAATTGAAAAATCATATTTTGATCGCCCACCCCTTTGATAATGATATATTTTACTGGAATGTATTTTATAAGAATAAAAATATAATCATCTAGACAATTACTTTCGAATGAAGCAAGTAGGACTTATGCATGAAAGATATTAATTACTATTTCTTTCATGACTTTAATTTTGTATGCATGAGAAGTCTAGCATGTTATTATTTGGGCATTTTATTTACCAAAGGTGGTGTCTTATAAATCTATTGTATTTCCTTATATGTTTATATCGCTTATGGTCATGTTAATCAAGCAGCTATGAATGTTTATGGTATTACTTTTAGTTCCGAGTATAACGATAAAGAGAGTGAAACAAAAAGACTTGAAAATGAATCGAAGTTTGTTTATACTTTTGAATGAATACAAGCGCTTATCTACTTATATATATTTAATATTTTAAATAATCAATTGAGATTTTTATTGCTAGTGAAAACTTGTGATTTGTCTTTGAAATAATAAATATAATCTTTCTACTTCTAACAACTAATCAATATCGCTAAGTATATAATTTGTTTGTTGTTAATAATGTTGGAATGGATCATGATAAAAATATATTCATTTTTTTGATAATTTATTTTTCTATTTATATATATTCAATTACTTTGTCATATGGTGATTCATCATCATCTGTAGAAAAGGTTTCATTAAAAATGAATTCTTTTAGTAAAACAATATCGTGTTTTTACTTATATGATTTTATATAAATTAGCAATTTGAAAAAGCAAAAATATTGTGAAGCATCGGAATTTCGTATATGGTTGGATCAAGTGTCAGTAATCCGATCCGTGTGCTTGAGAATATAATATTATTTTCTAGTAGACACTTTTAGTTCAATCGATTGATACATTCATATGAAATAAAAAGGACAATTTTCTTTTGTTGTTTCATATCTATCACATCCTAAATTTTGTTTTTACTTATTAGATATTTCGTATAATTGTATTCATTTTCAATGATTATATTTTATTATGTAATTTAAAATTTGTTTTTTATTATTATGTTTCTAGAAAATCATCATTCAAGTTCTGTATTTAAACTTTTACGTGATAAACGTTTAAATATATGGTCAAATATGAGTCCTGATGAATATCGAATATTTCGTTCACTTGTTATATCTCTTGTACTTGCAACTGATATGGCTAATCATGCATCACTTATTGAACGTATGTCAACATATTTCTTTTTTAAAGAAACAAATTCAACAACAACAGCTACAGATTCAAAAACTTTATTACAAGCATTATTACATGGTGCTGATATTTCAAATGCAGCTAAACCATGGCCAATTTATATTCAATCAACAGAAAAAGTTATGGAAGAATTTTTTATACAAGGTGATCTAGAAAAAATATATTATGATGATAATAAACCAACATTTGATCGAGAATCAACTGATGTTGTACAATTACAAATTGGATTTATTTCACATATTGTCTATCCAACAGTAAGTAAATATATTAATAAATAAATAATTTTCAATATTAGTGTACATTTTTTTGAAAAAATAATCTACTATCATGATTATTCTCGATTATCAAAGTCATAATCTAATTCAGCAATTTACATTTGATTATTAAAGATTAATAAGATAGTAATTTGATTTTAATCGCTAATCGATTGTCAGGATGTTGGAGAATATCAGTAAGATCTATATAGAACTAAATCAGGCGTACTAATACAATGCATTTTGATCGAAATTATAATTGCTAATATAACTACGAGAAATAAAATTGTCATATAATATTTATTTGAACAAAAGTTTTAGAATAATAAAAGTACTTTTTCTAAAACATTATTTTTCATCAATAGAAAGTTCATCTGAAATAAAAAACTATGCTCAATTGCTTTCAAAAAGGAGTAATGAAGTGAAATTGATTATTTTCGTAAGTAGGAGACATACATGAGATGAGTACAACCTATAAAGACATTAACTACAAAAGTGCTTTAAATTGATTAAAATATTTTAATTCATTTGAATCGATGTTAATTAATTACTGATGTAATTACACCATCTCGATTTGAAACAATTTATATCATAGTTCCAAATTTACATCATTTGTCCGATTGTAGTTTAGTGGTAACTTCATGGTGTCTAAGCACGAGTAATAAAAGAAAAAAATAATGCAAAGTTAGAGTTTTGCGTTTGAATATCGAAAAAAAAAAATCTGATTTTAATTGATTTTTTTTCCGTCGTTTCTGCAAAGAAAAGGGCTTTGTTTAGGCTTATTTCATTTTACCGTGTAAAAAAAAAATCAATCAAAATCAGACTAATGTGAAATAGATGAGGGGATACTTACCACGACTATTTCAAAAAAAAAAATTCTAATTCTAATCAATTTTAATCAAATTGCTTTATGTTTGAGACTATTTCACATTCGATTGGTTATGATGGCTAGTAGAAAGTTCGTTTTGCTTTGAGTTTTTTCTTCTTTACTTGTTCATAGTTTCTTGTGAAAAACCGTATTGAATGAATTTCGAGATGAAACTTTTTTTTCATAGATAGGCCTTATGAGTACCTAGAAAAATCTCGAAGTTTGAATTTGGACAAATACATTCGAATGAAGATATTTGTTTATCATAGAAATGTTTATTTAAAATATAAATATCTTATCAAGAATGCGTTGGTTCTTGCTCCAACTCAAGGGATATTTCTATTGACTATAAGGTTTATCTAGCGGCAAAATTTTAGGTCCAGATTCGATCATTTAACTTCTTAGCCATCTTAAAATTGAGTAATTCATTACTGATTCAATTTAATCCAATACTTTTTTTCTAGTTTGATGTTTTATCCAAAGTACTTCAAATGGATTCTCTTGATCATAATTCTAAACTTGCACCAATAAAAAATATATCGACATGTCCATGGCAATATGATTTACAATTAAATTTAGAAACATGGCGACAAATATCAAAAGACAATGACGTTGAACAAATTTTGATTAGTAAAAAACCTTTTAAACTTAATTTCGAATATTTACAAACATATGTTGAAAAAGCGAAAGATCGTTTAAAAAGACGTTCACAACACGAATTATTACTTCGTGGTACACCTTCTGTATAAACCATCGATATTAAACATTTTTCCAAACCCTATTTTTTAATAAAAACGAAAAAAAAAATTTTTTTTAAGATATAAACTTCTCGTTTGGATTGAATGATGTTCTATCTACTTATTTTTACCAGTTGTAAGTTATATAATAGTGTATATTGATACCTGGTGTAAATATATGGATATGTAAAACAAAATAATAGGAAAAAATGAAAAGTAACGAGGCGAACAAAAAATTGAACGCCAGTAAAAAAAAACAGAAAAAAAACTTTAGAAATAAATAAGATGGATCGTTTCTCTAGTGACATCGTAGTCTGCAAGAGACTTTTCACTTGACCTATTCTCTATTAGTGTAATGAGGTCAAAAAACACATGTACGTTCCATATTTCAGCACAACAGGAACTGCTCTAACAAGCTTTTTAATAATCAATTCATATTGAATGATAAAGTTTCAACCTACATCAAATGAATAAATTCTTTTGAGAAAAAAAATGTCATGAAGTCTTCCACAATTGATTTAAAATTGCTTGCAAATGCTAATGAGTATCTTCATGTTTTCTTAATCTGTTGTAATCAAGTGAAAAAAAGAATGTTATCGAAATAAAAATTATATATGAATAAAAGAAAATAAAGTGATGAACAAAATTTTAAGATATTTTTATTATGTTGCATTTTTTGACCAAGAGATTTTACTGAAAACAGTCGAAACATATACTATTAGAGACGGAGTTTTATACTCTATATTTTGAAAAAAGAGAAACAAAATTTGTAATCCATGACCAATCCATATTTTTTAAATCTGGGATTTATTAGTTTCAGGAACTAATGGCATTTCAAAATGAAGAATGTAACTAAACTCAACCAAAATAAACCTGATCTAGATAATGTTTTCAGGTAGCACAATACTTAACAAGATCTTTCTAAGATTGAGAAAAACTTGGTCTCTTCCTATAATAAAGACGGCGGAGTTATAACAAAAATAAAAATGTCTTAAAATTATGTCTACAACTTTAATTACAGATGCATATATAATAGAAAATTAAAGAAAATAATAAGTAACAACCTGTGAATGATATATTTTTCTTTACATTCATTATGAATAGAAAATTGTCTTTTGAGTAAAAACTACAGTGCATGAAACAATAAAACATGCACATTTACAATGTCTGAAGAAAAAAATATTAGCAGTTTAATGATTAATATTATTTAATTAAAAAATGCTTGTAAACTTTTTTTTTACTCTACATAGAAAATTAAGTTCGAATTCTTATTTTAATGAATTTTTCTTGAACGAAATATGAATTGTGCATTTAATTTAACTAAAGGATAAATTCAAATAGTTTATTTTGAACAAACGAAATAAGATAATTAATATAATGAGACTTATAAAAGACAAAATTAAATAATAAACTAAGTCTTTATATCGGTATGAAACGATACTTTTTTTTTTTTGTCTATTAAAAGTTTACGGATAATCGATCCTATGGCACTATAATCAAATCAATGAGAATTTATTTACAAAATAATTTAATTAATAATATATAGCAGCAAAAATAAGAAAGATAAATTGTGAATATCCTGCGTTTTTGAAATTAATTTAATAGTAAAAAACGAAGACTATGTTTTGTGTCATCTATTTCTATCGACATCATCAATGACAATAAGTAGAACATAGAAAAATGAGAAAATTTAAGTGATTTTCATAGGCAAACGAAACAAATTATCTAAATATGTTCAATCATGCATGTCCACATACATGAAGTGACTATCAAAATTATTCGACCATTAGATGATTTCATTTTATTTTGCATATATGTTAAAAACTTGGTAAACTATAATGATCTGATTTTCGTCACATTACAACTCATAGTTTCTAGTCTACTAGGAAAAAGTTTCAGGTTTAGGCAAAAAAAAAAAACGTTTGATATAGGATAATATTTAGTTCTAATGTATGAACTACCTTCTTAAAAGGGATGGTGAGAAAAAATATATCCCAAAACAATATCCTTGTGATTAGCATCAGCAACTGCATCATGTCTCACGTTTTAATTCTGTATAGATTGTGCTAACAGTTGTTAAATCTATAATCAAAGAGAAGCTACAATAAAAACTACTTCCTATGCAGTGCACAATTTGTTCTATTGAATCATGCATTTCAAAATATTTCAACTGACAACAGATTGTGTTACAATAAATGGTTGGATAATTTTGAAAGGATAGGAAACGGCACGCTGTAATTGTATCTTCTGTCAAAACTAAACAGATCAAGGGATTAATCTGAAATTTTTTACCAGTATACTAGAGACGATGGATTGTATTCTTCAAGTTTTTGATATATACACAAAATGTAATGAAATTATCTATTGATCGAATAATTGTTGATATTCGTTGTATATGAAGAGTATCAATTCGCATTCTATGATTTAAACGCTTATCTTGGAGTAGAAAGAGTTCTTTTTCATAAAATATAATTTTTAAAAAGTTTGTTATAGTTAGTTCGACATAATGGTTCATCAAACATTCTTTACAAAATATTCTGAGCGTCACCAAGTTATTAAAAATGAAAACTACATTCTACTAATCATTATCAATTAGATATGGATGAGCATCATAATATAAAACAATGTCTGTCATTATCGTCATGGAAAATAGCTGAGACATATTTTTTTGATGTTGTAAAAAAAATTATTTGAGTTCATTACAGGATTATTTTTCAAGCAAAAACACAGAAAACAATCTTTCTGCTCATAGAGATCGAGTGAGATAATTGAAGGATTTTGCGATAGTTTTTAATCAATCTACAAACGATGAATACTACATCAAGCAGTGTTAGTAGTGTTAATAGTGCTCTTTTAGCTGCACCTTATCAATTGAATATGTGGCTTGGTTTATTTATTTGGGTAGCAGGTAATCTTGGTTCTATTGGAAATATGATAGTATTTAGTTCTCGAACATTTCGAAATCGAGCTTATTCAGTTTATCTATTATCAGAAGCTATGTCTGATTTTATTTACTTTGATTTTCTATTACTTACAAGAGTACTTCAAAAAGGATTTCAAATTCCAATAACTACACGTTATGATGTATTGTGTAAACTTCGACAATTTGTTTCCGTTTGGAGTCATCAAGTTTCGTTTACTCTATTTTCATTTGCAACAATTGATCGACTTTTATCTGCACAACGTTCGAATAGTAAGTTTAGACAAATAAACATCAACTAATTGAATATTAGATTTCATTTTTTTCTACAACATTCTATATTAAATTTTGGAAAGGGGAAGGTTGAAATTAGATATTAGCAATAATTCATGAAAAAAAAAATAATTTATTTATATAAATCGATAGAGAAAAGAATACAATGAGTACCCAAATTATTTAACAAAGTTTATCAGCATTTTTTGTCTACTATTGTAAACGTTAGAAAGAATTCAAATAGTAATTCGAATAGAGAAAATAATTTTCAACAAAAATATAAGAAAATAAAAATTATTATCAGATTTGCACAGATAGAAGCTTCAGAAAACTAAAATAGAAGGGTACAGCAATTTGATTGAAGGTCAAATAATGAATTTTTGTTTAAGAAATTGGAAAAATAATTTTATCTTTGCTCTATCATTCTATGTAATCCAAAGAAAATTATTTTTACACATTCTAGGTGTTAAAAACCGGGTTCTGATTTTCTGCGGCCTATGTCTCTGTTTTTCTATGTTCGAATAACTATTTCGATCGTTTCTAACGCTTATGACGACAGAGAAAAATTGAAAATTTGGTACCCACTGTATTGATGACTTTTTGAAGGAAAGATCAAATTCTAACAGACTTTCGAAAGAAATTGCTAACGAACCACCGTGTTTGCCGAGAAATTTTCGTGTTTTTTTTTGTTTTGAGAAGACTGCTTTTTATTTGCATCAGCCCCAAATGAACTATTCTAAGTGGTAAATCTATTGTGTGGAGGAGCCCTATCAAACAAAGCAAATTATCAAAACTCATCATTTATACATAGTTTGGGAGGCGGAATACTTCTTAAAAACAATCCATTTCTTTTCTTTTTCAGTAAATATACAGTAGTAATTCGATCTTCCTCCTCGTTCTCTTACGGTAGCTATTACCCTTTTTTTTTATTTTCATTTAAGCATATCGTCAATGGAGCAATCGTGTAGGACTAGCTTACAAAATGAGTATCGCATGTGTACTCTTTTGGCTATCGTTTATTGGTCATCGACTGATTTTATATAGTGCTAGTAATGGAAAATGTGGTCCTCTTTCAGGCTTTTATTCTTATTTTGATAATTATACTGAAGTAGTTATTACAGCAATATGTACGCCAATAGTGATGGTTGTACTTGCTTATTTATTAATACACAGTGTTCGTGATGTTATTCAACGACGGATTGTTCCTGATAATAATGGACCGCCGGTAAGCATTGCACATCGATCAGTTCTTCAACAAATTGATTCTCGACTTACATTGATGCTTATATTACAATCAATCATTACTATAATAACATATACACCATATGCAATTGAACTTATCTATACAAATGTTACCCAATATTGGCCCAAATCAGCTTTACAACTTGCTATAGAAAAAGTCATCGTTGAATTTATTCATTTAGTATCATATACATTTTTTGCCACTAGTTTTTACGTATCGTTAATTTCGAATAGTGGTTTTCGTCGACAATTCAAAAGATTCTTTAGAAAGCCAAAGCCTGATGATCATACAATTCATATAAATACTATTTTTCATACGAACACAATTATTAATATTCAACAGAAATAAGAACATCGTTCATCATGAACATTAATTTTCCAAAATAGAAAAATTGATTTAATTATAATTGAAAACATACTTTTCGAAATAAAATGATCTTACAATCTAAAACTTGTAGAATGTCTATTTGAAAGAATTTAATACCTAATGGGATATTCAAATAATAGCGATTTATGTCAGATCAATATACATTTAGTAATAGACGTTCAAGTCATATTATTAATTCAATAATATATTGTTTTTTGTTGAATTTTGATTGATGCTAATAATTTGAAAAAAAAACGATTTCAACAGACGAAAGAACTTCTTCTTCGCTCGGAAATCGTGAAAGTTTTGATATATCTTAAGCGCATATCATAAAACTTAAGTTTACCAGAAGGTCATAGTAATAGTGAATAAAATGTTTCCGAAAACTGGATTGAGTTATTAGGTATCTTCATATAAAGTGTGTACTGATAATGGTAACGTAAAAATTGTATTCATCAACTGCTCCAATTATCAAAAAAACTGAATAGATCACTATATCCAGTTCTCAAAGCCGAACAGATTCGTAGAATTAATCTGTTTGAAAAATTTAGTTCTGTCGAAAAGAACTACGTGGTTGATACCAATCGATATATCAAAAGCTTTTTGTCCTTATTGAGATGAGTTAAATCTGTTTTATTTCCAATTTCGTTTCAACCGCACGATCACCGTTATCAAAACTTTTCTTGAGATTGTAAACGCTATCGATTTGAATTTCTAATAATTAATTCATATTAAATAATCAATATTTGATTATGATTAAGTTTCCATCTATATCAAATGAATGTGTTCTTCAAAAATATTCTATTGAAGAAAAGAAAATATTGCCTGGGTACAAAGAAAAATATTTCATGATGTCTTTCACAGTTGATTCGAATTTGCCTGTAGACGGAAATGAATGTCTTTGTGTATCTTAATTTCTTGTAATTAAGTAAAAGAAGACTATCATCGTAATCAAAATATATACGAAACAATTTTTTTCTTATTACTTAACAGAAAGCAATTACAGATATATATATATAATCGAAATAAGCCAAAGGAAACAATAAGTAACAATCTATACATGATATATCCTTCTTTACATTCATAATCAATAGAAAAATCTTTTTTGAATAAAAGCTGCACTGCATAAAATATGAACATCTACGATGTTTGAAGAAAAAACGTTAGAACTTTAATGATTAATATTATATAGTTAAAAAATTCTTGTAAAAACTTTTACTCTTCATAGATCATTAAATTTGTATTTTATTTTAATGAATTTCTTTTTCGAACGATATCGAGCATTAAAAAGGTTTCATCACAATTTTCTAATATGAATTCTGCGTTTACTTTAACTAAAGGGTACATTCAAATAGTTTATTTTGAACAAACGAAATCAGATAAGTAATGTAATGAGCTTTCTAAAACATAAAATTAAATGATAAACTAAGTCTTTATATCGGTATGAAACGATACTTTTTTTTGTCTATTAAAAGACTACGGGAAATCGATTTTATGGCACTATAATCAAATCAATGAGAATTTATTTACAAAATAATTTACTTAATAGTATATAGCAGCAAAAACATATATACAGTTTCAAACTGTAAAACAGCAAAAATAAAAAAGGTAACTTGTAAATAGAGATGTAAGCCGAAGGGTGAAACGGCGGCGGCTGTTTTAATAGTCCAATTTTTTTCCGTGGCGGCTCCTACTAGACTCTATGCTTTTCTACAGTGGCGGCAGCGGCTTTAATCGTAAAAATTCTTTTTCCATAGCGGCGGCGGCTTTGACAACCAAAAAAAAAATCGTTTTTACTCCTAAAAATGTCAGTGGCGGTGGCGCATCGTACTATTATCAAAAATTTTTGTTCGTGGCGGCGGCACAACGGCTGAACTAACTTTTTCACAGCAGCGGCGGCTAAAAAATTCGTAAAACTACCTCCGATTCCGTGGCGGCGGCGACGCAGCTGGATGGCTTACACCTCTACTTGTAAATATCCTGCTTTTTTTAAATTAATTTAATAGTAAACAACGAAGACAATGTTCTGTGTCATCTATTTCTATCGACATCATCAATGACAATAAGTAGAACATAGAAAAATGTGAAAATTTAAGTGATTTTCATAGACAAACGAAACAAATTATCTATATATATTCAACCATGCATGTACAACACACATATGAAATGATTATCAAAATTATTCGACCATTAGATGATTTCATTATATTTTGCATATATCTCAAAAACTTGGTAAACTATAATGATCTGATTTTCGTCCAATTACAATCTATAGTCTCTAGTATACTTGTAAAAATTTTTAGATTAATCCATTGATCTGTTTAGTTTTTATTGATTATACAATCGTAATTTGTCGTTTTTCATCCTTTGGAAATTATCCAATGAATTTATGTTGTATGCCTTTGGTTATATGACTCAATGAAACAAATTGTGTTCTATATAAGGAGTACTTTTCTTTAAATATAGGTTATAAAAGCAATGGTTCTTTTGTTTGGCTTATATCGGAAATTTTTCTCAGATGATACTTAACCAATTTTATCGTTCAATACAAGATGCACCATATATAGCACTACGATAAAAATGAAGAATATCTTTGTTTCGGTTCGCTCAATAGGATTGATTTATTAGTTAATGGTAGAAAATTCGAAATTTTGAAGTCATTAATTTTTAATTAATTATATCTGACAATTTACCTTCTATGCATCAATATAATATTATTGATAAAGTGCGTTTTGATTTTTTTCTTAATCTAGGACGAGAACTGATTCCTTATCTCATCCGTATGAAGAAAAAAAACTTCTACCACGAGCTAAAAAAATCATCCCATTTGATTGAACCGAAGTGAAGATAGTTTAATTTCTTACCGTAGCACTATTTATAACTCTCTCTGTATATCAATATCAAGAAAAGTACTATCAATGACATGAAATATTCGATTTGAATAGATATTTCAGTTGTATTGGTTGTGTCATATGTGTACACTATTTATAAATAGACCTTCTTGTGCGCCCCATACACACATTGAATGCGGTATTAAACACTGTTTTGACAGTAAGGATTTGTAGAAAATCTTTTTTCGTACAAAATTCTTATATTTGAAATCAAAAGCAATTATATATCCTTATTACGTTATAAATAGTACATTATAGCATGTTGCTCTAAAAATTATTCGTTCTCTTCATAGACTTCATTTAATAAAATCTTGATTCAAATGTAACAATTTTCTAAACAAAAAAACTTCCATACAAATCTTTACAAGAAGATCTTTATGTAACTGGTGTATATATTGGAGACGATCAACACAATTTTCCAACACAAAATATTATATTAAAATAAAAAGAAGTGTCGCATCGGCTTCTTGTTCAAAATTTTAAGTTTAGTTCGAAAAAACATTTCTTTTGGTTACACATGCTCTAAAATGAGTGTTGTAGTATAGGAGTGGAAATTCGGACTCCCCACAGATCTGTTAGCAACGGTTGGTTACTTATGTATGTCTGAAAGATTAAATAAAAGGATGATAAAAAAATGTATCATAAAACCATCTCCTTGTAATTAGCGCCAGCAACTACGTCGTGTTTCACGTTTTAATTCCTTATAGATTATGTTAACAGCTATTAAACCCATAATCAAAGAAAAACTACGAAAAAAATTTCTTCTTTTGTAGAGTACAATTTGTTTTATTGAACCATGAGCTGATAACAAATGTCAACTCACAGTAGGTGTGCCACAATAAGTGGTTGAATAATTTTAAAAAGATAGGAAATAGCATGCTGCGATTGTATCGTCAATCAAAACTAAACAAATCGATGAATTCACTGGAAAATTTTTCTAGTATACTAGAGATTAGAAAAGGGTACTGTGACTTTATCGTCACTGACTATTTTCGAAAATTGTTGAGGAATATACATTTTGTTCAAATTTACATCCATTACGTAATGGACTATTAAAAATATGTTTCCCATATAACTTGACTCAGGAAATTCCTGTGTGACCATTCAATCATGACGAGCAACGGGCGATTTTCTGAGTCAAATTAGAAACAAAACTTATGTTTAATGTTCCATTTCGTAGCGACTGTAAAGCGGTACAGAAAGTATATTCCTAAACCGTTTTGAAGTTCTTCGTCACGACAAATTCACAGTGCTGGACTCTGCTACAGACTATGGACTGTAATCTGAAGAAAAGTAGATCATTCTAGCTCATCAATTTTTTAAAATATACTAAAATTATCTACTAGTTGAATAATTTTGACAGTCACTGTATCAAATTTTTTTCACAAAATAAAATTCTTAAAGTGCCTATTAGAATTTGTCGGACATAATGGTTCGTTACACATTTTTTACAAAATATTGCTCTGCTTATCATTATCACAATTAGATATAGATGAGCATCATAATATGAAACAATGTCTGTCATTATCGTCATGGAAAATAGGTGAGACATTTTTTTTGATGTTGAAAAAAAATTATTTGATTCTATTACAGGATTATTTTTCTAGCAAAGACAAATAGAAAAAAAGTCTATCTGTTCACCGATATCGCGTAAGATATTTGAAGGATTGTGTGTTTTTTTCCAATAAATCTACAAATGATGAATACTACATCAAATAGTATTGATAGTGCTGTCTTAGCTGCNTGAGTACGAAGGAAAAAATTACACTCACACTCACCCGCATCCGAAAAGGGTGTGGGTGTGAGTGTGGGTGGTGGGTGTGTGGGTGGGTGCGGAGTGTGGGTGTGGGTGTGTGGCTGTCTGGGTGTGGGTGTGTGGGTGTGTGGCTGTCTGGGTGTGGGTGTGTGGGTGTGTGGGTGTGTGGGTGTGGGTGTGTGTAGGTGTTATTCTTCATTTGACACACACACACTCACCCCACCCACCCACACCCACACCCACCTCAAATGAAATTGAAGATGAACTTAATGATGATGAAGAACGTTTTCGAAGTGATGAAGTTTTTTTAATACTTAAATCAAGTGGAATACTATCATCATTCGTATTTGTTGTTGTTTTCTGTTCAGTTGAATTTAATAATAATGGAAATAAAAATGAAGATAATCTTCCATTAAAAAAAGGATCTATAGAAGTTAAATGTGATAGATAAGAAGAAAGAGGAAATAGTAAACTGGAATTCCATAACCAATTATTTATCCGTTCTTTATTTAAGCATTTTGGTGGATGTATTGGTAGAGAAGATGACATTATACCACCACAAATATGTCTTAAAACAAAAGAATTTTCTTTTATGTATATTAAAAGATTTTTTAAAAATGTAAGCGAACGTTTGTTTTGCGAATAGTTTTACTCGAGCATGGTCGGTGACAAGGCATCAGAAGGTGTTTTCGTTATACCTCCAAATGGACTACAAAAACTGAGATATGAATGTTCTCTTAAGTTCATTTCAGTTCTTATCACATTAAGCATTTTGTTGGAGCGAACAAAATTTCAAGGAACTGTAGTTATTTTAGTAATTTTTCGCTATTAAATAATTATCTATTCTGTACACTTATTTCGGTACAATTGAATTCTATAATGAAACTTTAAAACTTGTGATTTCGTGTATTCTGTAGAGCGGACTTTATGCTTGCAAATGAGAGCTAAATGTCTTCGATGCAACGCATTCTTCAGTCGATAGAATGATTTCAACTTGATAAAGCGTCTTATCTAAGAATAAGAACTAGATAACAGCATTTAAATACTTCATCAGAACTATATAATACACTAACTCCCAAACCGTACTAAAACAAACCATTCTCACACAAGGTAACATATCAGTTTTTCTTAAGACTTTCAATATTCCATTCTGCAACGAATGGTATACAAAAGAATGTTTAATAATTATTCAACTGCAAAAAATTAAGGTCTCCACTTCAAAAGAAAAAGTCAACTTTCGTCAATTTTTGATCGTGCGCTTTAGAATTCTCAAAGTAGCTTTATCATACCCGGAGAACATGACAGAGTCCGTTTTTTCTAATCAAGCATTGTTACTATCATATAAGCGAATACTTTTGGCCTTAATAAAATATCAAAAGTGCTTTAAAACTTTGTCTACTCTAACAAAATGATTTGTGCGATAAGAACTGAAACGGACTTATGAGAACAGACTATCGAAGAAAACTATTAGATTACTTAAGAAAGTTCTTGACACACTTAATCTTAGTCAGACAATGTATTAACATATTTACTGATGTTTATTAAGTGTTGTACTATTTGAAAAATTTTGTTCACAAAATTTACATTTAACTTTTGTTTGACAATCAACATGCATTCGTTTATGTCGACAAAGATTTGAAAATTGTGTATAAGATTTTAAACAAACTTCACATTGAAATGGTTTTATTGATGAATGAATATGCATATGTTGTTTTAAACCACTTAATGNAACTTCGACAATTTGTTTCCGTCTGGGGTAATCAAGTTTCGTTTACTCTATTTTCATTTGCAACAATTGATCGACTTTTATCTGCACAACGTTCGAATAGTAAGTTTAGACAAATAAACATCAACTAATTTAATATTAGATCAATTTTGAAAACAGGCATGTTAAAGTTGTTAGATGTTCGCAATAATTCATGAAAACAATCAGTTAAATTTTGAAGAGAATTGGATAGATTTTTCTCGTTATTTTGTAAGAAATGATAAGATATGACTCTGAAAAGCATTTTTAATAAAAGAAAAACATTTTCTCGGAAAAAAGTTTTTCGACGAAACAACCTTCGGGAAAACCCCTGACCTCCTTGTTTTTGGAGAATTTTTTTTCTTCAAAAGTTCAATGCACTGATGTCGAATATACTATTTTTGTCGGTTAGATATTTTCCATAGTCAAAAAAAAACTGAATAATCTAGAGTTTTTGGAAACCAACCGTGCAATCCAGAAATGTTTTGCGCTAACAAGGATCAGAGATAGTAGATAGAAGAATATTTTTGACAAAATTTGGAGATAGAATTGTTTATTTTATGCAACTGGCTCTTCGAACGAAAGTTTCAAAAAAACTGTCGAACACTAATTTTGTCAGATATGAATTTTCCAGAAGACATCATGCTTTCTGGGCTAATTTTTCAATTTCTTTGACAGCTGTAATAAAGTTATTTATGTCATTAGATTGACTCTACTTCGAAGTACTACACTTTTTTCTTCTCATTTAAGCATATCGTCAGTGGAGCAATCGTGTAGGACTAGCTTACACAATGAATATTACATGCATACTTGTTTGGCTATTGTTTATTGGTCATCGACTGATTTTATATAGTACTAGCAATGGAAAATGTGGTCCTCTAGCAGGCTTTTACTCTTATTTTGATAATTATATGGAAGTAGTTGTTACAGGAATATGTCCACCTATAGTGATGATTTTACTCGCTTATTTATTAATACGCAGTGTCCGAGGTGTTATTCAACGGCGGATTGTTCCTGATAATAATGGACCATCGGTAACCCTTGCACATCGATCAGTTCTTCAAAATATGGATTCTCGACTTACATTGATGCTTATATTACAATCAATCATTGCTATAATAACATATATACCATATGCATCTGAACTTATCTATTCAAATGTTACTCAATATTGGTCAAAATCAGATTTACGTAATGCTCAAGAAAAAATTTTTGTTGAATTAACTCATTTATTGTCGTACATATTTTTTGCCACCAGTTTTTACGTATCGTTAATTTCAAATGATGGTTTTCGTCGACAATTTAAAAATTTCTTTCAAAAACCAAAGTCTGATGACCGTACAATTCATATTAATACTATTTTCCATACGAATACAATTATTAATATTCAACAGAAATAAAAATATCGTTCAGCATGAACATTAATTTTTCAAAAGAGAAGAAAAAATAATTAAGTTATAATTGAAAACATGCTTTTCGAAATAAAATCATCTTACAATTTAAATCTTGTAGAATTCGTTCGATAATACGCCGTCTACGCTATGACATACATGCACTCTTGTGGCTAGTATATAGTTAGTTAATGTGTATTGGGCGCTCAAGTAGCTGAGTGCAAGAACTCTGCATCAGCTGATCTTGTGTCCAGAGCTACAGTTATTCATAGTTTTAGAGAAGATATTGGGCTATTAAATTTACCGCTAGGCAGCATTCCATACTATAAAGTAGCTGGAAGTCAGAGTTATTCTTCCACATACCCACGGCTTGTCGATTTATCACAAAATGAGATTTGTTTAATTGGTTTTTTATTTAAAAATATTTTTTCTATGATTACATATGAGAAATCAAGTACTTTGTAGAAATATCGATTCAATAAATTTATTAATACTTTTGTTATTGATCTTGACTAGAAATAATGCTACTTCTTATTATGAATCTCTAGTGAAAAATTTTCCAATGTCATGTAGAATCCAAAAATAAGATCAAATTGATTTTCAAGTCATTGTTAACCATATTCAGTTTTAATTGAACAAAATAAAACTTATTTTTCACGATTATGTATATTACGTATATGACGTTGAAGATTCGATGAAATTGAAAAAGATCGTTCACAATATTTACAATCATAAGGCTAGAAAAAAAAGGTGATAAAACAAAAGACTTTCAATAAAACCAATGAAAATAAAAAAGTAAAATCTTATATGATTTGCTTGCATGAACATTCAAACTATACTACATATCGTAAGTTGTACCTAATCATAAATATAACGATTAGTCGAAAGTTGAAAATATCTATTAATTTCTTCTTCTGTCTAAATTTCGTTTACTCGATTTAATTTTCATTCCTCAAAAGTTAATTTTCTAGTGATACTTCACTTTTATTTCATGATAGCAATGGAACCATTTTTGTCCACTATGCTTTTTACATGATCAGATGATTTACTTAAAATATATATCATCTACAGATAAAAAAAGAAGCTATCACACTGAAATATTATTGTAGTCATATTTCGTTTATAAGTAGAACTCATGGTATATATGAGTATACTAAAAGGGATCGTGCGCTTATGACTCTTTGCTCGATTTAAGGTCATTTTACTTAGTTTTCAGCCCATCACGAAAACACATGTAACAGATAATGACCGTCAAAAGCTTTCCTCAATAACAGATCTCATGGTACTTATTATATCCTGAAAGTTTCAACTTGAACAGATGAGGTTTATTTTCAACGAAAAACATCTGGTTGAACTTAAATTTTCAGGATACAATAAATACCATGATATTTGTTATTGGGAAAATTTTCAGATGGAAATTCATTATTTCGCTTTTATCTGTAATATTTTTAAAATTCAATAAAAAGATCATGACTGTCCTACTTATGAGCTCAAACAGATAGCATCATTTTTTTTATGTATACAAATAGATTTGAATATACAAACTTCATAATCGTAAGTACTGATAGTCAAGTCATTTGTCTTGCATAGATATCTGATGTATGTCGAGGATTTGAAGTAATACAAGAAACGAATGTGAATCTTTGTCCATCGAGTTCTATTAATAATAGATCCTTTAAGGGCATCAAACACCCAGATCGACATAACAAAATGCTCTTATCCACTAGGTCGAGAGCCGAGTGATGAAGAAATATTTTTGTGAAACATGATCTAATAGGAGTATTGAAGTGCAGGGACTAAAATTCGAACTCCTCATAGACGTGGCAGATATCCTTAGTTACATCTCTTCTCCCTTTGTGTCACAGACAATATATCAATAATATGTCTCAAGATAGATAGAATAAAACAATCTCGTAAAAATAGAAATGATAATTTACTTGTTCGCCTGTATGTGTTCGTAAATGTCGAGTTAAATTTGCTGTACGAGGAAAATTTTTTTCACAATAAGAACATACGTATTTATATTTATTTGATAAACGAGCATTTAAATAATATGATGTATCTATTGGTAAATGATGATTGCGACTATCAGGTAGATTCGAATGATTCATTGATGTTATTAATTGTTGTTCATCGGTTTTATTTGATAATAATATATTTTGTTGTTGTTGTTGATCATTTGATACTAGTAAATGAGGACTAATTATTTCAAATGAAAGTGATGATGAAGAACGTTTTCTAGGTGATGAAGATTTTTTAATACTTAAATCAAGTGGGATACTATCATCATTCGTATTTGTTGTTGTTGTTGTTGTTTGTTCAGTTGGATTTAATAATAATGGAAATATAAATGAAGATAATGTTCCATTAATAAATGGATCTATAGAAGTTAAACGTGATAGATAAGGATAAAGAGAAAATGGTAAATTTGAATTCCATAACCAATTATTTATCTGTTCTTTATTTAAGGATATTGATGGATGTATTGGTAGAGAAGATAACATTATGCCACCACAAAAATGTCTTAAAACAAAAGAATTTTCTTTTATCTAAATTAAAAGATTTTTTGAAAATGTAAGAGAACGCTTGTTTCACGAATAGTTTTACTCGAGCATGATCCGTGAAAGGCATCAGGAGATGTTTTCGTCAGATCTCCAAATGGACTATAACAACTGAGATAAGTTCATTCCAGTTCTTATCTAATTAAGCAATTTGTTGCAGCATGCAAAATTTCGAGAAACTTTAGTTATTTTATTAATTTTTTGCTATTAAATAATTATCTATTCCGTAAACTTATTTCGGTACGATTAAACTTTATAATAAAACGTCAAAACTTGTGATTTCGTGTATTCTGTAGAGCAGATTTTATGCTTGCGAATACGAGCTAAATGTCTTCGATGTAATGGCTATCGAAAAAAAAACTATTAGATTACTTAAGAAAGTTGTTGATACACTTAATCTTAGTCAGACAATGTATTAAAATATTTACTGATGTTTATTAAGTGTTGTACTATTTGAAAAATTTTGTTCACAAAATCTACATTTAACTTTTGTTTGACAATCGACATGCATTCGTTTATGTCGACAAAGATTTGAAAATTGTGTATAAGATTTTAAACAAACTTCACATTGAAATGGTTTTATTGATGAATGAATATGCATATGTTGTTTTAAACCACTTAATGTTGTAAATGATTTTCCACATTGTGAACAAGAATATCGAAGATAAATTTGATTTTCTAATTCTGAATCAGAATTTTCTATATGATTATCAACCTGAATTAAACAAAGAAATCAATCATTTTTCTTATTATAATAAGAATTCGTATCATCGTAAAATACCATACAGACGAACTTATAATAATCATACATATTAGATTAAAAACAACAACTCTCTCTCTCTCTCTCTCTCTCTTACATTCATATTATATCATCATTAGTGTCAACGTACTCAATAAATCAATGACATATTACAATTTTTATTCAATACCTGCATGATGAATATTTATTAATCCATAAACATCATTGTTCAATGAAATCTATAAGAAAACATTTTTTTTTTCTTTATTTTTAGTCTTCTTAGTAAAACCGCTGATACTTATCTTGTGTTTTATTATAGTACAAATCGTTATTACTTACTTTATTTTTGACACAATTTGTATTTTTAATTAGTTTGTCATGATATAGATGATTGAAGTCTGCTAAAAACAAAAGGTTAATCGTTCGTCTCGATCAAATGCTAATTAAAAAACAGAAATACCAGATTGAATAGGTTTAACAGTAACATGAGTCTTCATTATTCGTTCATCGTCTTTTTATCGAATACTGTTCGTTGACATCTTGATTTTTCCGATGAATATACAAAATCTATTGAGGAGGAGAGAAATAACTTTGATGTATGTCTTGTGAACAAACAATAACAATACGACCGTCATCATCATTATCGTTGCCTTTTTTTTTCTCTGTCTCCCTCTCCCTCTCTCTCTCTCACCGCCAGCTCAATAGTCAAATTTCAATGATAAATTTTCTATTTCCCATTTGAGAGCTTCCTTCCAAAGGGATGAGAAGACAAAGAAAGACACTTAATATATTTTGACACTATTGTCTGTCTTACCGTGTATTTGTTCGCAGGAAAAAAAAATGAGAATAGAGATCATGGTCATTATACTCTATAATGATCGATAGGTAGTAGTTGACAATGAATGAAAGAAAGCAAAAAGAAAATCTAGTAAAATGAACGTATGTTTTGTGATGAAATTTTCTTCTTAAATAACTGTTCAATGTGAAAGAAGATGAATGAGTTATACAAAGTTGTAATCGTACAGAAACGATGAAAATCATTGTTTTTTTTTGTCTTACGAACAGTAAGTCGAGACGACCACACCTACTTGACGAACAAGAAGAAAGAAAAAAAAAATTAGTAACCGAGTAAATAGAAGTGAAGGTGCCATTCGATCTTGATGATTGAACTTTCTTTCCGAGAGAGCTTGAACACACAGTGATGTTGACAAACACATGTGCATATTTTATCAATAATAGAAAATTAATAGAACACAGACAAGTCACAGAAGTAAAATAGTCGAGAATGACAAAAAAAGGAACAGAACTAAAAATAATCATTTTTTTCAATCTATCATGTCACAATCTTTTTAAAAAGCATATTTACTTCATTTTTATAATAACGAATAAGACAAAAAGGGATCTTTTAATCTTATTTACTAATACACATCCAAAGACAATTGTGTGTTGTTTTTTATTTTAAAGAATTAATCAAAATATTTGGCCGCAGATATTGTTTCAATCAAAATGAACAACTTGTTCTTTTCACCACTGTAAAATTGTCATTGCTTTTCATCTATGGCATACATATGTGATCACTATTCAGACAATAAAAATGAATTATTAAATATATATTTATATTTGAAATAAGAAATACTCAAAAAAAAAAAAATTTCAATGAGCCATACTCTTGTCTGAAGATTTACTTTCCGTTGATTAAATGAATGAAGTGAAATGGGAAACTTACATCCTATTTTCAAAGAAATATGAATCAAATACTATCGATATATTTTTAGTCTTTTTAAAATACATGATAGTTGCATTTGAATCATAAAACTAGTTATAGATTTTGACTTCTTGTGATAAACTGCATTAGATTCCTTAGGAATTTAAATACTTTTATACGATTTACTGATTCTTCATGTATTGCATTAGAGACGAAAAGTATACAAAAAAGTCAACGAAAAAAGTTGAAATGAACAGATATGGTGGAATTTGCTCTACACAATTATGTTTTTTTTTCTCCTAGTCATTATCATGGATACTTGAGAACTTGTAAGTCCTATACAGATCCTGATGCAGCTTTTCTTGCTCAATTCAAATGTATTAAGAGATTTCTAATCTTTCTAAATATTGTGACGTTATCACTCTTGTTTCAAGAAAAATAGTTAGATTTTTTTATAAATGACAAGATACAGTCTTTTGAAAATTAGTATAAGACATATTAATGAAGGTATAATCAATGACCTTCTAGTAATTGTTGACAATTAAGATAAAAAAAAAGAAAGAAAAAGAGATTTTCGTGATGAATCTATTCAAAGTGAATGGATTGATAGGAGACATTTTAACTGATTAAAATTAAGATTGTCTTTATATTTTTCTACCGATAATGAAACAAATGACTTGGATTTCGAAGAAATAATTCAAACAATTCACTAAACAAAGAAAAATGAGAATATCTTCGCCATATTTCAACCAAATGGACTAAAATTTTAACTAATGATAAAGGAGTAGTCTTCGTAGCTCGTGTTCATAAGAAAAATGTCATTAAAAATCTTTTTCTTGAAATATTTTACAATTGACCTTTGAGAAGTTACAAAAAATAATAAACAGAAAATATTTATTGACAAAATTACAATATGAGTTTTTCATTACTCGTACAAGATTACTGAATGTTTGTTGAAATTAGTTGTTTTACTTCAAAGTACTTGTGGTCTTTGGCTATCGATCACTATCATTATCATCGGCAACTATAGACTATAGCCGACCGACGAAATTTAACATAGTAAGCTGAACCAACACCCCGCTTAATGGCATCAAATTTGCTTTCTCTTCACTGCGCCATTTTTCATCGTACTCGTTCACTGAAGTAATATGCAAACAAACCATACTACCTTGTTTCTATTGTTGTTGGCGGTGGTGACAACAGAAAAAGAAGTGTCTTTTACATTAGACCACGTCTTAGTTATGGATCAATTTTATGATATGATAGTTTTTACTAAATTTTTTGCATTCTATATTAGTGAATTGGATTGCATTGTTTTCAATAGAATACTAGTTCGAAAACCTCTTGCACTAAGAAAAATAAAAGACACGTTTTCTTACTTAGATTATATGAGAACCAGATTCGACTATTTCGTAGGGCAGATTTGTCCTAGATATTATGTTCCAAATAGAAGGGTGTGAACTCTACTAGGTGATGAATCGAAACAATCAGTGTTGATTCACTCTTTTGGATTATATCATTATTCTTCTAAAAACTTGCACAAGAATTTTCTGATTGTTTCCCTTGTAGCTTTTGGTTTCGAGAATTTTTTACCTTTCTCTTTACATATATCTGATGTGATAATAAAACTCTTCACCTAATAATGTGTTCATCTCTTCTAAATAGTGATATGAAATAAAGAAAAAATTTCTCAACTAATTTACATCTAATAGAGTAGACAGGATTGAGTTTTTATCCATTATGGAATTTTAATTATCCAAATCACTGCAGAATTAGCACAAAAATGCTACTCAGTTGATTATCAATTGATGCGTACACAAGTGGTTCTGGTTTAACTTGGTCTATTCCTATTAGCCGAGTGTTGGGCAATGTGAAAGATAAGATCTTTGCAAGTGTTTGGTGCTTTTACACTGAAGGATTGATTCTTGTTGATCAATATCACTTTTACATGTTTGATATTGATTAAATGTATTTGTAAATGTGAATGCAGTGCTCGTTGTTGTTCTGACACAATGCTACCGAAGTAACATGGTAATATGACAATAAGATATCGTTATCAGTCAACTTATGATGATCGTAGTGATTCTCGAAGATTTCTTGTCAGTACCCACATTGGGCTTTTGTTCTATGGTGAGCTTCAATAGTTTTTTTCACTGTCAAAAATGTTTTCATTTTACTTTTTTCGATTACAAATATCACCCGAACATGACTAAAATTTTAACTACAAGTCAAAAAATAGAAAAACTACTTTAAAATGTATTATTGGCTTTGACTAGTAGAAAATCTCTCACTGCTCGAAGAGATCAATGCACCAGAGCCTAAATATAAGTTTATCATTGATTTTAGTCTACAAATCTGGAGCAGGCACATATTGATTAGAAACAATTACTTTGACGAATCCATTAAATGGTATAGACCAAGAATAAGAAAACACAATTAAAAAATCTATTAGAAATTTATCATTATTTTGTTTTGCATAATTATTCTCTTACAAAATTAGCAATCGTATCTTATGGAATAGAATCCCGATATCTTTTGTGTGATCCTCGAAGTCAACAATTACTTATCTGTCAAGCTATGAATGGTGTTCTCGTTCGTCGTTTTCATATTGGACCAGTCAATGCATGTTGTCTCACTGATGGTCGACTAGTTTTATGGATACAAAAAGCATATGCCAGTTCACCAATTGGAAAACTACATTTTATTAGTAGTCCTCATCTAGAAAAGTATGCATTAGTATCGACATCGTTTGAACTTTTGAAGAAATCACACAAATAATTCCTAGTGATTGATTGCTTATTTGATACATTTTCACTTATATTACCTCACTATTATATATTTTTACTAATAAAACAAGGTTACATGCTTTCAAATATCTTTTTTGGTTTCTTGTTGTTTTTGAAGCATATATATATATATTGAACAATATATATTTCCATTATAAAATGAAGGTTGACTTATGACAGTATACTTCTGTCTGTTAAGTCACAATAGTCAGAATTATCTCTGCGCTCTTCATTTTCTTTATATAGTATTTCATGTTATTTTGAGAAAGTTGCTTCACTTTTTTTTTTAATAAAGTTAACAGTTACAAAAAAGTCTAGAACAACATGATATGACTGAATTCAATATAGTGTGTTACTCAAACACTTCAACAAACAATCGCTTCGAATCTGACATCATATTTTCTTGTGACTCTTCAAAGTATTTTATTATGAAGAAATGATTACATTGATCGTCGTTCTTGTATCGATGAAAACGATCATCATTATTTTCAGCCCAGCAAATTTTTTCATCTTCTATCAGTCTCTGAGTTGAGTAGTAGCTTGAATTATCTAATACAGGGTTTTTCTGAAGTCATTAGTTATACCGCTTATGAAACTCACTCAAAAGCAGAATTCAATGCTCTGTTCAAATGAAAAATGCTCGCAAGTATTAATATCTCATAATAATCACTCGATAGCTCTATATCCATGTAATAATAGTCTTGCAAGATACTATTGACATATAGAAGTAACATTGTATTCAATCAGAATTCAATATTTTCCGCTGAAACTTTCATCATAAAACTTGCTCAGTAACCTATGTTCTTACGAGGGAACACTCCCAAGTGTTGGACGTCATTCAAGCCCATATTTTGGCTATAAGTAGGACTCAGTGAGATTAAGAAAATCTTAAAAGGGTTCGGATCCATGGCACACTTAGACGAAGATCTGATTACCACATAGGTATAAGAAAATGGGACTTATTACTTGTGTTTCTATTTCTTTTCCACACTTCAAGAACCCAAGATTTGAAAGTTTTTCACGTATACATTTCACTGGTTACTACGGCACTTCTCAGAAAATATGAAATTAAAATTCCATGTGAAAAATTTTTGAGATTGTAGCTTCTCGAAGCAAAGAAAAAGAAATCGACAAACAATTAATAAATCCGATTTCCTTATACCTATGTGGTAATCAGATCGCCGTCTAGATACGCCATGTACCCGAACTATTTTAAAGTTTTCTTAGTCTCATCGAGTGCTACTCATAGCCAAAAGATGAACTCAAAAAGTGTCCAACACTTGGAGATGTTTCCTCGTTAGTAGAATGATGAGTAAAAAGAAAAACTTTACTAAGTGGTGTTGTCGAGAGAAGAAAACGTTGAAATAGCAACCAAAGTAGACGATATTGAAAATGAAATCCTACGAATATATTCCATTTACATCAAAATCACATTTCGAAGGTCATTCACATGAAATATATACAATAGATCACCACACATGCTTTTTTACTTTTCTGCTCAGCCAGACAAAATCGATAAAAGGAACATGTGTTCTTAAATGTTACAGTGTACCTTTTCTACGTGTTAAAAAAACTTGTGTCTAAAGAGGAAATCAATGATATTACCGCTCCGCTGCTTACGCATACAGTTTTTTTTCTCTGTCCTTCTTATTAAGTTAATTATTCATTCGAATTTTGTGAATATTAATAATTCCAAAGCTCGAAATTACTTTTATTTTTATTCATTCTCGTTAATCCAATAATATGCAGACAATAGATTTTTTTAATATTTATATTAATGAATTTAATTAATCAAATTATATAGCGTCCGTGAGCCTACTGAATAACAAAATAATTCAAAGTTTTACTTGTTTTTTCGTAGGAAAGATTTATCTTTTAAATTTGTTAAAATATGTCATGATTTATTAAGTATTCAAACTCTACCAAGCTATACCACGAACTATAAGAATCTACCAAGTCTTACGTCTTTTGCATGTGTTTTCGCACTCACCAACATCTTCAAAAGAATAATATTTGTGTCATCGTTGGGNTATCGATTACGCTGAAAACGTGTCTCAAGTAACGCGAGTTTTTCCTCAGACTACAACTCGTATTTCCCGTGATACAAGCTTTTACTCGTGTTGAAGTAAAAATAAGATGTGCTTTCAATCAATCTGGAGATTATCACAAAATAATGTACGTAAATCGATACAAACTTCGAGAGGCTTAAACACGACGGGAGAATGGCGAAACAGCCTTAACGTTTTTGGGAACAATAGCTTTTTTGCCGCACTGGTTTCTGTTATGACCATTCTCTGATTTGTCGATTTTCATCATCTCGCGAAAAATAAAAGTTCCAAGCATTAAAAACACTATCCATGGAACTGATTGGAGATTGATGAAAACCTATAGAAATGGTTCTAGAACATTTATGCCGTCTCAAAAGATATATTTCTGTGACATAGTTTGTATGAGATGATCGAGCAAATCAATATGGTCTTTGGTATTATATGAAGATACGAGGAAATTCATAAATAAGTTGCTAGGCACTTCATTCATGAGAAAACTTACGATCGACTACTTGAAAGGTGTTTCACGTGGCTTTTAAGCGATTTTCAGGTACTTCAGACTCTAGTCAAAATCAATGGCAAACCTAAACGATTTGTGTATCACAACAACAGTGATTATGATGCCGATATTTACCAATTAAGGAGTTGGTTAGACTGTTGTAAGATCGAAAACAGGAAAAATGTCTCATGTCAGTATATCAGCTAATCCTATCCGACCTGACTATTTATAACGGTGCCGGCAACGGTAAAAAAACATCCTGTGATTGCAAGTCTGATAAACAAACCAGTGACTTTCGCAGCACTTTACTGATGGAATTTTCTGGACGAACTTCACTCGAGCTCTTCTTCATAATACAATCAGTGGCATTTGCATCAAAAAGGTTGCTCAGTTGATGAATGACGATTTTTACTCACTGAGAATTTCTTTGATATTTAAGTTGAATGCTGAAAGAGGTAAATACAAAAAAGGTTTGATCATGATTCATGGTGGATGAAGGTTATCTGAATGCTAGCTAGTCGGAAATGAGTTTTGAATAATACATAGCATAGTATCAATAGATTTCTACTACGCTGAAAAATATTTGTATCCCAATTATTTGACTTTTGAAATGCGCAAAATTTGAAGCATTCACTATTCTTTAAATATTAGGTTTTATTAGTTGATCAATTTTTAGATTTTGGTATAATCCGAAAACAAAATTGTGGAGCACTCAATTTTTTTAAGACGTTTCCTTCGAAACTAAGTTCTCAAAACTGAAAAATGAAAAAATATCTTTTTAAGCATACCAAAATCTATGAAATAGAAAACGTCTTACTGCTTGTTGTTGCAGTTACAGTATTCGTAGTAATGAATGGTGGAGAACCACTGCTTTCCTTGCAAGAGGATAACTCTACTTGAGCAGAGCTTCCGTCAGGCAATTTGAGTAACACTGGAGTATTTAAAGGGACGTTATTAAAACGTGCTTTAATATCATTGACATGGTTTTGTTTGCAAGACATAGACTTGCCACATTGTTTCTTGGGGATTATCTGTATTGTGAATTGCACATATGAACGAGCAGATTCAAACTGATTACAATTTGGTCTGAAACAAAGTTACACAAGTATTGAGAAAGATTACATTAGTTTAAAAAGTCACGCAAAAATCAGACGTACAGGTCGCGTTTTTTTCTGTAAAGCTCACGACGACGACGGCCAGCATTTGTACTAATACCATAGATGACAATATTAGTGATTTTTAACGAGCCTGCTGACAAACCATAGGCATTTTCTAACTAGAATTTCGTTCAATTTAATTAATTAAGACATATGTGATAAATAAGAGAAATACGATTACTTCTCGAGCTATTTCATCAGCATTGATGGCTGTCGTAGTCTGACCGTTGTTTATTATCGAGTTTGAGACGAAGCTTAGCGGTATGTCGCCAGATCCTACAATATGACATGAATGATCAAAATAGGGAATCGTTTCTCACAGCATATTTGCAAAAAAACCTGTCATTATATTAAAAGAAGGTACACGAAGATAATTGAAGTACAAAAGAAATTGTTTGGCGGATGTCAAATAACATTCAATAAAAGGAAGACTCTTATGGCATTCTGTCTCTATCATTTTCATCCTAGATAGCGTAAAATAATGGTCATATTTACAAGGCGATGCTCTCTTGCCAGAGTTTAACAAACTTTACGGTTTTCATTCCATGCATTTTGGAAACACTAACTACACTTATAATAGAAGTCAACTCGGATACTATTTTCTCGCTCAGCTTCTTATAATACTAGTGATCTACAATATTCACGATTAAATACAAAAACGCCAAGAAAAATGAGATCCATCATTAGTCTATGTTGTTCAGTTCCTAACTTTGATTTTGACTATAGTAAACATAGTTTTTTGCATTCCATTGTGAAAAACAAACATTTCACTCTCACAAAGTGGATCAAGCTCTTCGACCTATGGGGGCACAGCTCTCTCAAATTTTTTGTCGAGGATCAGCACGTTGTCCTTCTGATCCTCGTACATTATCAGATGCCTACTCAACAGTGTAAAAACTATTGATATGGGAACTTTCATCCATTTTTGATCTAGAAACAAGTAAATCCAGCTTTCCCAAGGTTACATCCATATATAGGTTAGTTTTTTATGCTCTTTCACTTTTTGTGTAAAACACAAAATCTGAAAATACATAATAAAAAAAGAAGGGTACGACATCTACTATAACAAAAGGAAGTGATTCTGGTACACACAAGTCGTAATATATAATTCGCGACCGACTGTGATAACCGATGGTGTTAGATTGGGCAAAAAATAAATTGGAAAACATTTATCACAGCAATGGGATAAACATTTTATAAGTACTTTGAATAAAAACTTTTGGACGAATTTTTGAGCTCTATGTCTCCCAACCAATAAAATTTCACTAAATGAAACTTCGAGCGTAAGAAGTTCCCGATCATAATTCACTTTCGAAAAATTTTCGAGATTTTATTTAACTCTCTTTCTGAAGAATGAATCTGACAAATCTCAGTTTTTGATTCAAAATTTCATTTTACTGAAAGATACTTATTTAAACTAATGCGTGTTACGGAGGCTAGACTTAATGAAGTATCAAATACCAAAGGCACTCAATAGGATGATGTATAACCTATCATGAAATCTTAAGGTCCCAATATAATAGATCTTCAAACCTATATAATAAGATTCTGATTAAGCGTTCATCAAACCGATACTTAGAGTTCTTTGTGACATGAACAAAAACTACACTGTCTAGAGTGCAGGTGTGAAAATGGAAAATGAGGCGAAGTCTCACACTTGAATCCCATTTTTCACTCTAAAAAAATGTTTACAGACTGCTCTTTAGCAGTTTACGAAAAACGTAATAGCTACTTCTACAAGTTTATATAACAAGTCTACTAAACATATTCTTGTAGCATGCGAATCATGATCTATCTTTCAAAAATCGACAATCTTTCGATCAATGTCCATTTGAATGCAACAGAGTTGTACATTCTTCAACGAACTTTTGCAATACTGGTGATTATCGATTGAAATTCGATTTGACGACGCAAAGGTCTAGAATAAAGTCTGAGCTCGACTTTTCACCTTTCACATTCTCAACTGTGCATGTATATGAAATCATAGTCATTTCATCAAATCAATTAGTGGAATCTCGAGAAAACAGAACTGTGTAATGACCTTAAAATTGTTCTCATTCATACTTCGCATGAGAGCTTCTAAAAGTTGTTTGACCAAAGAAATGCATTGGGCTGACAGTATTCATTGAAATACAGCCAACTTTTGGTTTTCTGTTATTAACTTTGTAGATCTTTTCGTCTACAGAAATCATGCTTGTCCATTTTCATTCTTCTGTGGTGTTATCCATAAATATACTGCTGGAAAATTTTGTTTTTAAGCGCCAAGTGCATCAGACATGATCTATATCTCTCACTGTTTTACTGTGATATAAATAGCAAGAAACAATATGAGTGTCAGTGTTTCCACTTCTGTTCTCAAGACATTAAGGAACATTGTTTGATTCAATGTACAGTTTAAATTTATTAATTCTCATACTCTTTGAATATGAATTTTAGTGTATTGCACTTGTTTGTGAAAAAACTTATAGTTGGTAATTGTGTCATTCGAGTTCCCTGAACAGCCGTCGTCATAGACCAAAGGAAATTGATACGCTGGTCATGAATTAAGAAGGAAGACTCACGGGGACTACCTATATTAAATACTGTCAACCTAAGAAATGTCTGATTGATGGAATCAGGAGCATTCCTCATTGAAGTAATCTATACAAAATGATGTTAAATATTTTGAAAAGAGAAACTCGATCATGAGTAACTATTGCTCTAAGGTAACTGAATCATCATTAGAATCACCGAAAAACATCAAAACGGCTATCAATTGGGCTTCTATTCATCAAACACTGGACGAAAGATATACGCAGACTAAAGAAGAGATTATTGACTACGAGGACTTATAAAGCATGGCTTTATCACTACTTAAAAACTATCTATATAGTCGTCGCCAGACACCAGAGATTTTGGATGATGACGATCACTCTTTTCAATGCAAGAACCGGAGAGATAGACTAATGATATTAGTTGGTTTCGGCTTGGTCCCTGTCAAAACATTATAGAAAATTGAAAAAGTCGAATGATGAGTAATCTTCAATCTCTTAAATAAGAAATTTTGTCTCTCTGACGCGCTACATAAAAAGATGATAATTATCTTAATCTGGATGGCAGTTAATTTCTTTTTTCTCAGCAAATAAGTATTGTTGAACAACGAAATAAGAAAATAAATTTCGAGTGATCCAATTCTTATAAAGATGCTTAATATTTTTAACTGTCTGGATTGCAGCATTTTTGATGAAAGATACATAGTACACTTTTTTGATCGGAATTACTGTGCAATATTTATTAGTGGAAAACTGAATTTTCCATTACACCTCTCATCTCATGCTATGTTTCGAACCTTTCACAACAATTACACAACAAATATCATGATCTACTATTTGGCTGAAGAAGAAAGCTGGCAAACCTGTGTAGTAGTCGTTCGCAATATCACTATTCTTTTGAAGATACACAGGTATCAATGAAAGTACGATCGCAGCTGCAAATACAAACAAAAGTAAGCAAGTACATATTATAGCGGCCAAGGGAATGCATCGAGCAAGCCATCTCCTGCAATAAAAACACAAAAAAGATATATTATTCATTTCTCGGTAATAGAAATTGCAAGCAATATTAAAGTTAAGTTAGCAATGTGAAATCTTCGAGTGGACAATAAATTTTTGATTGCAACTGTAGTCATTTTGTCGTTTCTATCAAGTCGTTTAAATCCATAACTTGAACTCAATATCTTAATCTTTCAAATAGAGCTATGAGCGTCATTTTACTTGCTTCTTGGACTGTTCTAAAGCATTTCGGAAAAAGCGAATAAAGTCATTTCAATATGAACACTTGCAAATGGGTTTATCTTATGGTTACCAGAATATCGCAAGAGATACAGTTCAAACGTATGTTTTTATGTTGAAAGACTAAGTTTTTCAAAACTTCATATATTGTTAAGAATTGGAAACGTTTGGTCTGTTTGAAAAACTAATATTTCGAAGAAATATTTTTTCACACTAAAACTTGTAAGAAGTACTGGTAACGATGAGACCTGCCCCTGTTCAAAATTTCAGACCGAAAACATGACATTTGATATCATCAAAAAAGTTTTAGAACAAATCGAGAAATGATTAATGCAATGTTCATTACAGAGCTTTAAGAGCTCAGTCACTTATTTGAAGGTACAACATTATACAGCTGACTATCACTCGTTTACTGGTCAGGCTTCCAGTTCAAAAGCGAGTTCGCACTTGGAAATTTTTTTCTGTGATAAGTAGCAAATTAGAGTATTAGTTGTAGTATTGATAAATGTAGGATTCACAAACTTACGGTCGCTCCATTGTACCGATATTTTGTTTATTTAATGTTATTATTGACAGTTATTGCGCTGTTAAGCGATTCACTATTGTCAAAACTTCGGAATGAAAGATGTAAGCTTGATTTCTAAAATATATGATCCAGAGCATGAGTAAATGTTGAATTGACTCGAAAAAAATCTTAGCCTTGATTTCAACACTGAACTACCATAAGCAGTAGAAAAATTTACTGAGCTATACTTTCTATGCTAGTTCCTTACAATTTTGTTAGCCGATATATGTATATGTATCGGGTAGCCGAAGTTAAAAGGTGTTATCAGTATTTCGTCAACGTCTCTTCCATATTTTCACCGAATGATGTATATGAATTACAAAATAATTTCAAACATACACTAAAAATCCACCAGGTATAATTACGTTTTATCAGGTATTATCTGATAATAACTGATAATATTTGGTAATACTTTGTCGTCCGTGGACACTTTTTCTAAGTGCTGATCCTTAACATTGAATGAAGTGATACAATAAGTTATGTTAATTGTATTAAACACCCTTTTAAACAATTTCTTCTTGAATTCGCCTCAAGAACACATAAAAACAGACACTGTTACATGGAGAGTTGGAAAATCAGAATAAAACTGTTTTTCAAATTACAGCATGTTGCCATTTCTAAACGGTTTTCTCAAAAGATTCCGACTAATTTTTGTAGTTCTACAAACTGAAGAAAACCTGACACAAATTTTCTGCATTAACCAAAAACTATTCTTTTTCCCCGTGGCGAACGGTGAAGTCAGTTTTAACTAAGGTTCTTTTTGATTCAGAAAGAAAGTTTCTTCAAGCTAAAACAGCGTTCTGAAAGGTTCATCTGTTGCTGCCGTACATCATTCATGTCTCTTTAAATAAAAAGCGAAAATTAGTGTCAGCGATTCATTGTACCCAAAACGTCGATTCGAAAATCTTATTTTTACCAAAATCAAAAAGAAAGATCATCTTTATCCTAGAATAAACTTTGTGATACGAAACACATTGGATTGAGGCTGAACGATACAGACTTCCAACTCTACAAAATAGCTTCCACGTTTTTTCAGGGCCTCGTATTATGTACTAACAAATAGTGGCATAAGCATTTTACCTAGACAACTCCATAGTAATGAGGTACTGTGACTAGATCATACGAATTAGACAATAGTATTTCTTGGTCTGTTTGTCAGTCTGAACTACTCTGCCAGTCACAGTCCCCACACTGATACCAGTTGGAATCTAGAGCTTGAGATGCGCTCCCTATCCCGCAGTCAGCTTGTATGACGACTCCAATCACTTTCTCGATCCCTGTATGAGTTGCAGTCCCGTACGCACCTCGATTGCTTTATCAGTTCGCTTCCCGACACCAGTTCTAGTGCCACTCCACGTCCATATCTAATTCGCAATTTTTGGCATCGTGAAAAATTGAATATATAGAATCATGAGAGAATAGTTATTGTGACATCTGAGTACGTAGTACCTTGACTTATTCTGCTTAAAATCCTAAAAGATTTTTGATAGTCTCAGCACCAAAAATCTTGTGAAAAAGAGTCTTGGCCGTTACAACTATTCACCCTGAGGCTGTTATTCTAAGGACATAGTTCACAATTGGCACCTAAAGAGAAGCGCCTGAATAAAAATTATGGAGCTCTTTTTTTCCATACAGCGTCGTGCTCAGGTTTCAACGATTTCAAATCTTTTTGCATGGTTAAAGAATGAAATACTGAACATCATAGTTCTATGACTGCACTCAGAACTCGGATTCACAATGCAGTTTGGCAATAGTTTGTAAAGGAGAGTAGCTTTGCGGAAGATAGTATATGCTCTTTATTTTATATAGAATTTCGAAAATGTTTTGCAGCAAGAAAACTATCGCATGATACGAACATAATACTCATGACGACAAAGTTCTTGTGAAGGGACTGCATTTCTTAAACGCATGCATTTTTTCGTTGTATTAATGAAAAACTTTGTATACTCACGATCGCTATAACACTGTAATGTATCGACGCAGTTGTGTGAGTGAGAGTGAAACATTACATTGCTTATATATCCGTCGCGAAATAAATTTGACCTTGGCGTATACATGCTTACTGGTGAATCAATGAAGCGTGTCTATCGAATGAGATTCTCCATTAGTGCTGTAAATGCTTCATTACTGCCATAAACTCTTCATTAGCCTTGAAATTACTTCATCAGTTTTATAAATGCGTCATTATTGCCAGAAATTCTTCATTAGCCTTGAAAATACTGCATTAGTTTTATAAATGCTTCATTAGTATCATAAATACTGCATTAGTATTGAAACTTAAATATGTATCTTGAGATTTTCTTATATGATATCATGTATTGAAAAATGAGTATGCGTAGGTGAACTTTTTTGTTTGTGCATTATGAATATTTTATTTAAAGGAAATTTTTGGTCTTTCTAACAACCATTTGCAACCTACTAAGCTATTGATGGAAAAACAGCATTAACATGAAAAACGAATATGTCTATAATATAAAGCCAAAGAAGAAAAATAGCAAACATCATATAACATATGTATATACAGTCGGGAATAATTGAAATTATATCCTTTGATTTTTTTGTTTTTTATTACTATACGGTTTTATCTATTAACTTACAATATATAGAGAGAAAGTCCAGAACGCGCTGCATCTTTTGGTATATTTACGTTGAACATCAAATGTAGTTTAAAGTATAAAAACTGTATTAGAAGAAAAAGAACTTTTTTTTTATTGCCAAAATCGGGTGTCCATAATGTTGTAACATTTTTTTATTTCGCATATATCTCGGCTAAGGAAAATGAAAAAACCTTGAATTTTTTCAAAAGATGCGCCGTGAAAAGCTCTACAAAAGCCATATGATTGGATTCCTTTTTACCTGTTCTAATGGTTTTTCTTTTGCTCAAAATGAAAAACTTATCGGTCTAATTTTACTTCCCATAATATAGAAAATATTTCGAGACCTTTTCCGATTCGTTATAGGATTTGGTCTATACAAGTTTTGTAGAGCTTTCGACGGCACATCTTTTAAAAAACAAATTCAATATTGCATCCTTTTCTCAAGACGAGATATATGCAGAATAAAAAAGTCGTTCAACATTTTCAGTATGATGGGAAGTGACACTGCCATGTAAGTTGTTCATTTTGAGTATAAGAAAAACTATTGGAACAGGTAAAAAGGAATTCAATCATATGGCTTTTGTAGAGCTTTTCACGGCGCATCTTTTGAAAAAAATTCAAGATTTTTTCATTTTCCTCAGCCGAGATATATGCGAAATAAAAAAATGTTACAACATTATAGACACCCGATTTTGGCAGTAAAAAAAAGAGTTCTTTTTCTTCTAATACAGTTTTTATACTTTAAACTACATTTGATATTCAACGTAAATATACCAAAAGATGCAGCGCATTCTGGACTTTCTTCCTATATATTGTAAGTTAATAGATAAAAGGGTATAATTTCAATTATCCTCGACTGTATATAGATGTATCATCTCATGAAAAATATTAACATCGTGGTATATATAATATTATCATCATAATAGTTTTAACCTATAACATCATAATCAATATGAATTATATGTAATTGATAAAAGCCTAAAATAATCTAAACAATGTATAAACATCATCATTGTATAATAATCACACAGTAAAATGATAACCCTATGTAAAATTAATTAGATAATTATAGTCATCAAATCATTCAGCTGTAATTCCAAATTACCTGAAAGAAACCAATAATTATACATCACTCAAGTTTTATAGTCTACTTCACAGAAGAATATTTATTGAAATAAATAATTATCTTGAGTTTTTTTGGTAATATCCTATATTTACGAAAAAGAGATAATTATGTGGTTGGGTTTAATTTATTTTGATCCAAATAGATAAGCATTTACGTGTTGAATGTTGAATTTTTATGGTTATTGCTTGTTTCATATTTGTTTAATGAAGAAAATTATTTCTAAAATTTCTCGATCGAGTTTCGGGAGTGCATAATGTTTCGATCGAATACAGGCTGGTTTTCGAGGTGGATTTGATTTCTTTTTTTTTGTTAGATGAAAGAATTCGGTGCCCCAAGAATCGGTGTAATGAGGGTGTGGGTGTGCGCTTTGTCATCTTCCACATTCACACTGTAATCTTATATGGAGAATACATAAGTTCTATTATTTGGTTTCTTATTAGATTAGACACACTCTCGTCATTAAATGCAGTAATGGAATCCAGGTGACCATCACTCTAAATACTGAAGAAACAGATAGAACTTGCAATGACGCTACAAATTTAGAACTGATTCAGATTAATAAAATTGTATAAGGTCGATCATATTAACCAAGATTATTTTGTGATTTTTTGACAGATTCATATTGATTAGCACTTCTTCTCGATATATATCCATAGAACAGGTTTAGTAATACTAGCCTGATATTGTTTTTCATGGAAGTAAACTCAACTCTTTCGAGAAAGTGAACATAACTTTCGAGATAGAGTGTCCTCCTCCCCAGTTTCCGTGACATATAAAACACTGTTTGGTAGTGTCGTAAGCAGTTTTAATGAGAGTGATGAAAATCGATAATTTAACTTTAATATAAAAGGTTTGCTCTAATATAGTGTAAAAAATCAATCTGTAGGTCAAGATACTCGTTTTACTCTTGGTTCTATAAAAAAAACTGAAATAGAAGGTATGTCATATATAAATTGCAGAAAAAAAGATTGTCAACGCAGTTCCTGTGCAGCTTCTTCCGGAGAAGAATCGACTGGCAGAAAAAAGATGTCTCTTATTTATTTCTGCATTTTGAACAAAACTTTTCTTGTTTAGTTTTTTCCTGACGCTCATTGTTTTTTTTTCTTTGTTCCATTATTTCAAAAAATTGGAAATACACAGATGATTCATAAAAAGCACTCCCATAAAAAGATGAAATATATTGGCATTCGTTCAATCAAATAGGCTGATTCTTTGTTTATTGGTAGAAATTCATTTACAATAATACTTAACAGTAGTATTTGTTTATCTTATCTGTATAAAAGAATTTTGAATGGACTTCTACCTTTAAACAAAAACTCAAGGCATTTGAATGAACCGACGCAGATATATTTCATTTCTTTTATTGTAGTACAATGTATCTATAGTATTTGGTTCATATTTCTTTGAAAATAGGATCTAAATATAAACAATTTATTACCAAAATAATCAGGAAAAAAAGCTCTACAAACTCTGAAAGTACCAACGGATTTGAACATGGTCGCCGGCTTGGTCAGGCGACATTCCATAGATTTATCTGTAATGTATACGTCTTTTAGCACTTGACTACAAAATTCTTCTAAATGTTTAATCTACTAACTGACTGAAATATTTTTCGTAGAGTACTATAGAAATTGGGTAGGTATCTGGTAAGTATCCATATATTGAGACAATTTTTCAGCAATACACTCACTAGGATATGGTTTACCCTCCAGATAATAGAGAACTACCCTACCACCTACAATCTCTCAGTTATGTCATCAGAGAAAGTATCGATTCATTGCTTGAATTTCATCCAAAAGAATATACGGTTTGGTAATCATACTGGTATGAAACTTGCTATTGAATGTGAAGAGTATGCGGCAACAAAGCATACTGTTGACCAATCATTTTGTTTTCATGTTATATTTTTGTATGCTGTCGCTCATGTTATAAGTTGATCACAAATGCTATCAGAATGAGTTTTTTTTTCACATAACTTAACTCTGATATGTTAATGGAAAAGTTGTTTTTTTTTCGGTTTCTCAATTTAGTTGAAAATCATGTCATTGACTAAATTTCATTTCTCGTTTTCATTGTTGAAAACAAAAAAAGATGGTTGATTCTCGTGGCAAAAGATTTTATCGACGTTGTTTTGGATTTTACCAGTCCATGCAATACGAAGAAATACGGTCGTTTTTGTTCGATCTGGGAAAGACTTAAGCTTGTCGCTCTTCTTGAAGGAAGAATTTCGACCGGAAATTCTTCGTATTGAATAGAACATAAAATAAAAGGACCTTTGATCGATTTTGGAGAATTGAGATTTGAACAATATCGTTACAACAAGTGATAAGACCGACAAATCATTCTTCAAAAGAATCTCTTTCGAACAAATCAACTAGAGTGACAATTTAAAAAACCTCAGACTAAATCGAAAATTTCACTTTTGACCTTCATCATAAATTTTTATTTGCTCTTTCAATTTGAAGACTGTCTCGTATCGTATCTGTGATGTTTTCATCTTGATGTTTATTTGCTTTAGATTCACTTTTTACTATTGCTGATAAAACAAAAGGACACACTATTTTATTCTCGTCAATAAACAAGGTAAGTGTAAGAGTCTCTCGTACATTTCATTTCAAACGAATTCTACTCAGCGAAATCGTACAGAAGAAAAATCTATTTGTAAAGAGAAGTTTTTTCTAAGTGACAAGCTTTCAACAATCTTATCAAAGAACTTTCTCTTCGAAATTCTATTTGTTAAAACAACCAGCTGATTTATATAAAAGAGATTTGCGAGAAAATAAAAAATTCGATTTTATGATGAATTTTCATTGAAGTTGTTCTCAAATAGTCCACTTGATTCTCGTTGATTATGTCACACTTAGAAAATCTTTGTTTTTCATCCTGCTACTTTGACTGCAGGTATAGACCTTTTCTTCGTCTATACCCACACCTCTCTGATTAATCCAATGCTTAACATGTAAAACTATTGAAAGTAATATTTGTATATTTTAGAGAAAAGCCGACAGCAGCAAAAGCAAATTGTTCTGTTTTTCTTTTAGTGTCAATCGCCTTGCCAACTGATATTTACTCCGAATCCATCGTAGTATTTTTTTGCAATTTCGTACGCTCCTTCTTTGGTTTTTTCCGGTCCTTGTAGTTTCCATGCACCCTGCGTATAATGATATCCACCAGACAAAGTGCCATGTTGGTGACATGACCATCCAGCAGGCAGTAGACTACTGCTCAAACTACCTGGCCATTTCTTGCATGCTTCTTCTTCCTTAAAAAAAAAAAAAAGAAGTTAAGACTTTGATTTCGGTTTTCTAAACAATAGTCGTACTCGATCATACCTGAATATCATATTTGACGATGAACGCAGCTTTTTTCTCATTTGCGACTTCTATATAATCAACAATATCTTTTGTTTTAGTTCCATCCAGCGAAAATGCATAAGCTTTATTTCTACCGACTGTAACATAGAGTGTGATTTCTGCAGGATTGAACGTATACGAAATATCGTTTCTGTTACGAATCGCCTCCGGTAGTGGAGAACCAAATTTCTCGACGAAAATGCCGTCAGTAGGTCCAAGTTCAATTTCAGCCACAAGGTAAGGTTCATGTTCAAGTAATGATGCGTAATGCTTCAAAGCCGAAGAAAAAAGGCGAGTTATTGAAAGAGGAATAGTTAAGTAACCTGAACCAGAAGTATCTTGGTTCTTTAATAGACGACGGTGTCCATCAACACTGAAATCGTAAAATTAACTTAGACTTTTGTCATTGATTAATAAATATGCGAAGAATTTTTCATCAAAACTAACAAGAAGAATTCATTATAAGTAATCAGTTCTCCTTTAATCGTCCTCTTTTTGCGATCATACTATATGTTGATCCTATCTATTAGATATTTAATCATGCAGAAGGGATAAAAGCGGATGGTTGTGAGTGAAGATGTTTTGTTTATCCTCATCCACATCTACCCTCGATGCTCTTTTCTAGAATACTTTAAAACTAATATGACCTGTAAAGAATTGCTCTAGCATTAATGTTGTTCATTTTCAACCACTTAAAACTTACAAGTAAGTGCTTTCTGCTCTGTAATCACCCCACGTAATAACGTCTCCAGGTTGAACATCCCAATCGTCTTCAACATGTTTACCATTCGATGGATGAAAGTTTGTCAGATCGATAGAATTTTTTCCTCCACTTGATTTCAATTTAATAGCATCTTTCGGGTTAATACCAAGATTGAAGTAAGCCATTTTTAAATACTAGAAAAAATATCACGTGCAAAAATTAGTCATTCAATGTTATATTCTACAATATAATAAATGGATGAAAATAAACGAAAGCGGTAAATCTTTACATCTAACCTTCTCACCTAACCAATAAAAAAAAAATTTGATGTCTAGAGAGTATGCATAGAACAGAACGAAGAAAAACGAACGGAGAGTAATGCGAGAAAGAATCCAGAAAAAAAAAGAATATTTATTCAGCACAATACTGTAGATGAATATAGGTGACTAGGGAGGGTACATTTACACTGTCTGTTAAAGATAATGAAATGAAGGATAACTAATAACTTTTATTATTATTTGATGTTATAGATGAATATGTCTGTCTTTTATTCGAATCTTAATTTACTCGCAGTCTGTAATGCAAATATTAAAAAACCGCTAATAAAAGCTTGTAGCATTCAAGTTTTTTTCGATTGATTTCTTTTTTTCTTAAAAATAGACTTTTCTTGTTGTTCAAAAACTTTTAATTCTTCTTCCGTTTCACAGAACACAGAAAATCTTTATTAATATTATCAAAAAAAAAGTTAAAGCAGTATTCAATTCGAGCTGGAACTAGCAGACTAAAAAAGAGCTTCTTTTGAGTTTCCCTGGACATCTTATCTGTTATATTCAGTAACAAGTCGCGAAATTTTGTATTCAATCTACTCTAAGTAAACTTATAAGAGAACTTCTCCAGCTGTTCCTTTCTGCCTGTAAAACCCGTCTAAAAATTTTGAAACTCTTTATTTAGGTTAGTCTATGACAGGACTTTGAGTAACGGTAGTTTCAAGATAATATTCAGCAATATGATTTTTCCATAAATTAAACCTGTTAAAGATCTTTTAAAACAACGAGTATAAATAAATGACGTAACAGAACAGAATAAAAGGATTCACACATGTTTTTTTACCAATAAAAAAACCTTCAAAATTACAAGTAATAGTCTTTGACAATTCTTTTATTTTTAAATAATTAATGGAAAGCGTCCCATATTTTTTAACAACGCTTTCTGACCCTTTTTTCCACACCTTAACCATAAAAAAGGAGTATTTTTTAAATTATTTCACATATTTAGTCATATTATATTGATGCTTTCATAATTTTAAAGAACAACAGTAACACTCATGTGACAAATAATAAGAACAAGAAAAAAAAAAGAAATGTCAATAGGTGAAACAAATGAAATATTGGAATAAGTGCTTTATGTTTCTGTACACCATCGATCATCTTATCAGACTAATACACACACACACACACACAGCGGCAGGCGAGAAGGTATCACCGAAAAAAAGAAAAGAGAGAGAGAGATAGAGAAAAAAAGAGAAAAACCGGTGGCATATAAAAAGAAAAAGAAAAAAGAAGTTCTTCCATATGTGTATCATTTTGATGATAAAGCTTTAGCACATAAATCTTCATAAGCAACAGCTTCTCGCATTTGTAATGCTTTATTACGTAATTCAGTTAAATATTGTTGTTGAGTATCAATAAGATGAATTAATTGTTTAGCATATTCATCACGATCATAACTCATATTTGTTGATAAATCAAGTAAACTTTGATGATTAGCAACAATTTGTGGTAAATCATCAATTAATTCATTATGGGATTCTAATGTTACATCTTCAATTTCTTGTGAACGTGCAATAGCTTCTTCAAATTTACGTGATGCTTCAGATTTTTGTTTATGTCCTAAAGATCGTTTAATATTTGTTGGTTGTTGAATTTTTGGTATATTTGATTGTTGTCCAGCATAACGTGATGTTGGCATTGCTTGATTTGTATTAACATTATTATTACTTATACCAGCTAAATCATCAACATATTCATCATCATCCATTTCATCTTCTTCATCAAGTGGTTGACCTAATATCATATCATCATGTGTTCCAATAGCTTGTCCAGGATGATTACCACCACCACGTTGTTTAAGTTCATCAACATTTAATTCTTTAACACGATCAGCATAACGTAATGTATTTAATGTATGTTCAACATCACTATTACCTGGTGATACCATAGCTATCATACATACTTTAGATTTTTCACCTATAAATGAATCACGTAAAACTTTTGTTAATGTTGAACCACGAAATGGTATATGTTCAGCATTACGTCCTAATGAACGTATACATTCTTTTAATGTTAATAAAGATTTATTAATTTGTGCACCTTCCATTAATGTTGTTTTATCATTTGTTTGTGTATCTTTACCACGTTCACTACCAGCTAAATCAATTAATGAAATTTTTCCATATTCTTTTGTAATATTTTTTTTCTTTAATGTTATTTGAAAAATAGCATGTGAACGAGATGAATTTTCATTAGCCGATGTTGTACCTGATGTACGTACACTCATACCACGTCGTATTAATGTCATAACATCTTCAACAGTTTCCACTTGTTCTTCTTTTTTACCAACAACTTGTACTAAATTTTTATGATCTTCTAATACACGTAAACGTTTTTTTTCATTAAATAAATCAAATACTTTAGTACAGTAGATTTCAAAAAATGTACAATAAACATCAAATTGACCTTTATTAGGAGGTTTATTTAAATGACGAAATATATCATTAGCTGTTAATGCATAGATTCCTTTGGAAAAATCAACATCACGTTGACTTAAATCACCACCCATTGTATATGTTTTACCTAGATTAAAAAAAAAAAAAAAGAAAAAAAAAGTTAAACACATAAATTATTATCAATTTTTATTTTTCAACTTACCAGAACCAGTTTGTCCATATGCAAATACCATAGGATTATTTCCTTGAAATAATGATTGTACTAATGGTTGAGCAGTAAAATGATAAACAAGTTCATTATTACATGTTTCATGAAAACCATAATCAAAACGAAATTTTTGATTATCAATATATTTCGTTAAGTCAACTTTAACTTTAGGTAAATGAACAATAACAACTTCTTTATTTGGTATTGTTAATACATCAATATCTTTTTTATTTAATTCTTTTTTTGTTATTGGTCTTTTACGTACACAAACACATATTTTTAAATCCTTTTGTGCATCATTCATTGTTAATAATTTTGATTCAAGTTGTTGTCTATATTCACTAACCATAGCTTGAAATTCCCATGCTGGTATTGATTGATCAACTTCTGATAATTTTTGTCGACGTTCATCTTGTCTAGCACGTCGTTGTTCACGATTAGCAGCTATACGTTCAATTTCTTTAACAACCTTTGACTTATTTGAATCAATTGGTGGTTGTTGTACAGATGGTATTTGTTGTTTTTGTGGTGATACATCATTATTAACTTGTACAGCTGAATTTGATATAACTGCAGGACGAGTAGCAGCAACAGCTGCAGCAGGAATTTGTGGTTGTTTACGTACATTTTCAATATCATTATTTTGTTGTTTTGTACGACGATTTGGTTGTGTAACAGTACCACCATTTGTATAATGATCACCATTATTATTTGTATCATGTTCAACAGCACCGTTATTATTATTATTATTATTATTATGAGATGATGAAGAATTCGTAACGGATGTAAAAAGATTTTGATTAAGTTGTACAATTGCATCTAAATCAACTTCTTTACCTTTGCCTTCATTTTTTTCTTGCCATTCAACAGTAACACTTTTTGTTTCATGATTTATTTGTGTTATAACAGCTTGATGTATACGACCATTCGATCGTTGTATATCAACAGTTAAACCTGTATGAAGACAAGAAAGTAATTGTTGTTGATTGGAACTCATTAGAAGATTTTTGTTTTATTATTAAAACATGAAAAATTATTTTGTTTATTTTGTCTTGTTTAATCAGATCTATAATATAAACGAGAGAAGAAAAAAAAAACAGAAAAGGAAAAGTTTAAGAAAAAAAAGAAAATTTTAACATGCACACTTTTATTTTGTATTTTGAATGTAGTATTTTTTTTCTTTTTTTTCTTTCTCTATGACTTCAACTTCACCATTTTCTCTGCTCTGCTCTGTCGTTACTTTACATTCAATGCCAATGAGAGAACGCCAGTATCAACTTGTATAGACGAACGAATTGTTGAGATATCTCCGTCGAAGAGGCATTGCTAAGCAATGATTTATAATGTCAAAAACAAGGAGACGGCGACAACGAGAACGATGAGAGAGAGAGAGAGAGAAAGAGAATGAAAAAGAACGAATGAGAAGAAAAAAAAAAATCATCGACCTATTCATCTTAATGGTGACAAAAAAGAAAAGAAATGAATAATAAGAAGTGCCTGTTGATGTTTATTGAAAATACAATATAAACGCAATTTATAATCCGATTAGTATTCATTGTATACATAAAATTGATTTTGTTTCTATGATTTAATATATGTATTCAAAAAATTTTAAAACTTATACTTTTTATGTAATCTCAAATAGTGATTTGACTAAATGATGCGATGTTTTTATTTTTATATGATCAGCATATTACAACAAGCAAAAGATCAAGCTGAAATAATTTCTAATGTATTATGCAATTATTTTGTAGTTTTTGTAAAAAAAGTAAACAATGAATTTAATTTATTGTTGAATCAACACTGAAGTAAAAAAAAAAAAAAAAAGCAAAATTTTTTTTATTTTAATCATTATAATAATTAATATTTTTAATTACGTTTCAATTGTTTTGCATGTTTGTTATTAATATAATTAAATGTTTTAAAGTTTGATTAATAGTATTCTTGTGTAACCAATGAGTATCATTGTAATTATATAAAAGAAAATTATAGCTAATTATTAATCAGTAATGGTTCAAATCAATTAAGAGGTCATATTCTGCAAAGAAAAGAATTTATCGACCTTTTCTCATAAGGTACAATAAAGTTATTAAAGTGTTTTAACAATCAATGCCTGAAATAATTGAATTACACTTACAATTTTGAAAAATTCAAGCGACCATACTTTCGACTAAAAAAATAATTTTTTTCTTTAATTCATGTTTGATCAATAGATTTTCCCTAGACCTAAAGGAAAGGATCTAGAAACAGAATTCATCTATGTTGGTCTGTACCATAGTAACCATATGGTAACTATGGTACAAATGATTGCGTACGTTAACAAAATAGAGCATCGATGTATAAGAATTCAAATTAACATAGGGGTGGTATCCTAGGACAAGATCTGTATAAACTCTGTGCTTCAGTATTTACTATCATATTGTTCGCTGTTTTAAATGTTTGTTCACTTTTGATCTGCTAGAAAAAATTTGTGATATTGTACTTTTTTTCATATATGAACTTTGAAATTTTGTTCGAGACTAGTGAAATAATCTTTGAAAAGATCCCAAAAAATAGTTCGGACAGATAAATTTTCTATTGTTACTATTGGAATTCGAAATTAAAAGTTTGGAATATTTATTTATACGTCAGTTTGTAAATCACAAGCTACTGTACAAAATGTACCTTTTTTTTTGCTTCTCTAAATACTCACTGTTTGAAAAATGGACAACTGATTTACGTTGAAAGGAACTACTGAAAAAATGCTTACAGCTTCACTTGAGTAAAAAGCTACAACTGACGAGAGAAATACCTGAGATGTCGGGCTCCGTTGTGATTCATTCTTATCTTATTTGGTAGAGTATATTGAGCTAAGAAGAGCCTGAAAGAATTCAGACTCATGATCCTTCTTTCCATTCTTTTAAAATGTTTTTCAAACAAAATTTTAAGATCAATATTAAAGAAAAATAGAGATCAGAGCTACAACAATGTTACGAGGAAAAAAAGGATTGGCGAAATATTGCACATATAAATTGAACTTCATTAAGTTTTTTTTTTTTATCGTGTTATATAAGTGAAAACTAAATTTTATATAACGAAAAAACTGCTTTTGTGAAACAAATTGTTCTCATATGTCAAGTCACCGTCAGTCTATAACCCAGTAAATCAAGTCTTGATAAAACATTACGCGTTATTTTTTTTTTTTTTGTTTTCTAAATGATAAAAAACTTTTGCAGGTGCATTTATATTATAATCTGAATTAAATATC
>CAJNSZ010000077.1:43613-89999 GCA_905329745.1 Rotaria sp. Silwood2 | reverse complement strand
TTTCAGGTCGAAATTCGAAAATATGATTTTGCTGTAGAACTAGGGTCCAGCAGAAAAAATCCACTAAAAATTCGATATCTCTGTCAAATCTCAATATGGGCACGAATCCTTTGGATGTTTCTCTAATCTAGTGGTCCCCTACCTAATGGGCAACATATGAGCTCAAAAGCTTTTAGTCACTTGGGAACGTTCCCTCATCAGATATAGCTGTGCACATGTAGAAGATGATACAAAAATATAAGCTAAAATAACCTTAGAAATGCAGAATGATCGATTTTATAAACTATTGATGTCTATGCTACATATTAGAACTCTCTGGATTATGTGAAGTAGATCATTCAATATTATGATGAAAACGATCCTGTAACACGATAGCGTTGTCCATCGTGGAAGAGTGTGGAACATCGATTTCGACGTGTCATACGTTTCACATATTTTTCTCATTTCCGTTCTTACATTGAAAATGGAAGAACACAAAAGAAAAAACTGGAAAATATAAATAATTATATTTATCACAAATTTGAACAAACTCGAGAATCAGTTCTATTCGTAGATGACATTGACTTAGGTCGATGAGGTTTAGAGAAAGTTGAACAAGAATCATTACATGACGGTGTTGCTTCAGAAAAATGGTTATTTAATTTTAAAACACAACAAAAAAATATTTTTAAGAAAAGTAACTTAAGTGAGTGACTTTTTTAATTGAAAAACGAGAAATTGTATTCTGCTTCATGTGATAACAACCAGAGAAGTATCAAATCAAGAAGAAATCTAATACTCTACAGATGAGTTTGTATGGACTGTGAGTAAGTCTTTACCGGAATATGATCCGGATCACTTAATTAGTGCAGATCAATCTGATATCCAACTTGATTTATATTTAACTCGTACACTTTCTCACAAAGGAGAAAAGACTACTGCTTCGTCTGTTCGTTCAAAAAATGCTATAATGCACTCATTTACAATGCAGCCATGGATTAGCCTTAGTGAGAAACTTGTTCGACCATGCTTCCTTTGTTTGAAAGAGCCATTAGGTTCGTTGAACAAAAATACTAAAGTAAATTGTTCGCATACAATAAGCTTTTTCTTTCAAGTGAATGTGATATGAAAATATGTCTTCGTGGTTTTTGTATATTTCAGGCTCATCTGTTCAAAGCTTCTAATATTGTTTAATCGTATAGTAAATCAAAAAAACTTACAACTAGCCCCGTCAAAGAATGACAAGATCATGCCTTTCTGGTAATACTTTTTTCATGCCCGATTCTTGTTGGAAGGTCAAGGCAACAATACCAGGATCTATAATAATATTAAGGGACTTCGCCCACTTGAAATACCTAAACACACGACGACAGAAATTTCGTCTATTGACGTGTACTATAATTAGCACAAGTATATCCCACGTCGTATATTTAATTGAGTACAATTGGACAACCTTGATATCAAATTAAGCGAACTTAACAACATCGTTCGTAGTCAATCTCTCAATGACAATCGATTGTGAGCTCCTGTATTTCAATGAATGTTAAAATCTACTTGACATTCAAATGGATTTCCAGATGATCATTCAGGTCTTTTTCAATTTGCCAAAGAGGTTTGCTGCTCTATTGATAATGTTGCATCAAGTGGCCGTTGTTGTGAATCCTCTCCATTTATCTGCTGCAGTGGGTGTCGGAATATAACTTGTGTTTTCAATATCTTTTCTTCGATTATCATTTTCATAATAGTTTATATTGTTTAGCCTAAAGTAATTACTCTATGAGATATAGAGTAGTTTCGTTTGTTTTTCTTGTTCTTTCGGCAAGTAGCGCAATCGATTTGTATTTTTAACACCAGAATACAAGTAAAAGTAAATATATTATGATGATAAACTAGAATTCTGCAACATATACAATTGCATGATGATATGATCGCTCAATATTCAAAAGCTTTCAAACATGTATCTCATAATTCTAATATGCAGCATAGACATCAATAGTTTATAAAATCTATCATTCTATATTTCTAAGGTTACTTGAGCTTATACTTTTGTATCATCTTCTACATGTGCACAGATATATCTGAGAAAAATTACAGCTCGTTTCAACTTGTATTATATGAGATAGTCAATTTTTAATCATAAGATGGCTCATATAGTTGTAAAACTAAAAGCACTCAATCTCCTCAGAGAGAAGCCATGAACACGAATACTTTCTATAGTAAACATCGTTCATCAAAATCTACGAGATGCACTAAGTCGCGACACGAAAACGCTTCAACAGTTGGAAATGTTCCTTCGTTAGAATAAACTGGACCAAATTCGGAATCTGCCTCTATTTCGATCTTCATTGAGCATCCAAACTTAGCTCAGTTGGCAGAGCGGTAGGCTGTAATGGTCTATATATCGTAGTAACCTAACGGTCCCCAGTTCAACTCTGGGAGTTCGGATTTCGTTTTTTTCTTGTTTTCCTTTACAATGTGATATCTCTTAAGACAGATTTTCAGTCATTTTTTGAGCAAGGACGTCAAATTGACTTTACTAAACAATAAAATGGGTATCGATGGTGAGCTAATGGAATCCATCGGCAACGACTTATTGCCTTAGTCGAGAGTAACAAATAGAACTTGTTTTCACTGAAACGAAATCTATCCATTGATTCGATTTTTTTTGTGTTTTACATAAACTAGAAGAACAACATAGATGCTAGAAAAAAAATTCGTGATAAATGTGCATTAACAGTTACGAATAAGTGTAGAAAAAAGATCAGTATTTTTTTTCATTTGCTTTACATTCACCTTGAATTTCGTAGTCACATTGAATCACAAGCACGTATGCATCTATGAACGATCGATTTTCTATCGTCTTGCTTGACATAAGTATGGGTGGGTAACCAGCAGTTTTCAATACATGATAGTACGACTTGAATTATTTTCAGCTCTATTCGAGATATGGAATATAGATGTGAATGTGCACCGTAAGCTATTCTCTTCTATGACACTCACACTTCATTGTTTCTTAGTTATAAAAAAGTTTTTGTATTAACCAATTAAGAAACTATTTCTTTAGATAAAGATTAACAACTAATTTTATTTATTACTTTATTCGTGAACTGTTATTTCCACTGTATTAAAAATTGATTGAAAAATCATCAAAATTAAGTTTTTTTTATGTTAGTAATTTTTGATTTCAACAACCAAGAAACTAAATAGAAAAAAAGAAAAAACCCAAAATGAGTACATTCACCTTCTATAATGAAAACTTAATCAAACAAACTCTTTAATAGCATACAAATAGTAGAAAAAAGCAACTTTTAACAACCAACATAGATATATTTATATACAAGCTTTGATTCTATTGAAAGCTTTCTTTGCTACATAATTGAACATGTTCTTGAATTAGTATTTGTTGCTGGTGTTTTTGCCGGCTGTGATGGTGGTGGAGATGGTGTTGATGTTGATTTTGAACCAAAAAGTCGTGCAAAAAAACCTGGTTGTGGAGCAGGTGGTGTTTCTTTTTTTGTTGTTTCAACATTTGAAGTTGTTGTATTTGGTTTGGCAAGTGTTTTTGTTGCTGGTGAACGAAAACTACCTCGAACACCATCTACTGGTTTTGAACCAATGGTTTGATTTCCGTCGCGTGCTGATGAAATAGGTGCTCCTGAACGTGTTTGAGGTGGTAATGAACTTCGGCGTGCAACAGTTGGTGGTGGTGGTTGTTTGTTTCGACGACTAGATAATCTCTGATTATCTTCTTCTTCTTCGTCTTCTTCTTCATCATCATCCGATCGATTATGTGTACGAGATTTTCGATTTAACGTTTCACTCATAGGTGCTTTAACAGGAGATGGACGTCTAAATTTATTATCATCACTTTCACTATCATCTTTACGTCGTGATATAGGAGAACTTCTTCGATCATTTCGTAATGGTGGGGATAATCGTTCAGGTTTCTTAGTCAACGGTTTTGGTGTTTCTTCCGATGATGATTTGTCTTCATCTGAATCTTCTTTTCTTCTTATAGGTTGTGGACTTGTACGGTCGAATCGTGTATTACGTGTAGAAGATTTATCAATTGATGGAAAACGATTATTTGTTTTCATTGAATCATCTGTATCTTTATTGAGACGAACTGTACGATCTAAGGCACCTGTTCTTAATGGTTTATGTTCTCCATCATTTGTGCGGAAACCAGTACGATTTAATGTTGGACTTTGTGTTGGAAGAAATCTACCATTTGTTATTGTATGTGTTTGATTAAATGTAGCACTTTTTAATGATTCAGATAATTCCTTATCAGATTTATCATCATCAGATTCAACACGTAAATGATTTGATGCTCCCAGTGGTCGAACATGACGAATGGCTGCATCAGTTGAATCACCAACTGTATGTGTACGATCAGTTAGTGTTTTATGACGCATACTTCGTGCTCGACTTTTTGGACGTTGAGTTATTGAAAGTGTTGTATCTAAAAATACAAAGAGAAATGAAGAATATGATAGTTTTTTTTTTCTTTAAATCGTCATGAAAAACATACTTCCAATATCTTCTTCACTTTCTGATGATTGTTTATGTTCACCAGTTTTCTTTTGAGCAAGAATTATTGTTTGACAACCACCACAAACAACTTTTAAGACATTGTATGTTTTAAATTTGTCAACTAAACATGGTTCAAATTCATTCGAATGTGTTGGTGAACCTAATTTTCCATGTTTACCATCACCAAATACATACATATCACCACGAACAGTAAGAACAACTGTATGAGCTTCACCAGCAGCAATAGCTGCGAGACGTTTGGGTAAACCTTGAACATTTTCAAAGGTTTCTGCTGAAAAAACTCTAGGGCCAAGACCAAGTTGACCACGATCACCATGTCCTAATAATTAAAATTCAATGAAAATATTCATTAATAGAGATAAGTATGATTCAGCCCGAGTTCGACTACGATTGGGTCAATGATCTCAACATTTTGTTACTATAGAAAGGTATTTTACATATCCTAAAAGTTAAAAAATCAAACACCTTATCTTAAACATTAGACAAAATCGTCCAAAAAATCGTGATCATGAAAATCTTAAACTAAACTCTACTATATAATACTTCAAAGATCTTATCATCCGATTGTGTGACCTGGGCATTTTTTTTTCTGTAAAATTTTTATCACATATCATATTCATGCTAGTAATGTAAAATTAGCGAAGTATAAAAAATGAAACTAAAATTTAAAGACAGATCCTTTGTTTTCTTGAATCGAATCACAAAAAGTTGACTTGTATTCGAGAGGTTATCTAAAACTGCTATGGATTAGAATCGAAAATCTATTGTAAGTGTAAAACATAAACTAATTGCCATATTCATTTTAAAGAAAACAATCCATAGCTATAGATGTTTATTTTCGCACGAAAATGTAACTAGGCAAGTTTGATTATCTAAAATATCTTATTTATTACATTAAAAAAACCTATACATTTTGTTGAAACAAGGAACATTTTAAATCTATCTCGTTGAATCAAGGCACCAGATTAGCATTAGTATTACAATAATGGTAATTCTTTAGGAATTAGTTATAAAACTGATCTTGATACTATGATATTATTTGCATTAGAATTATTTAATGCCAAGCTGTTAACATTAAACTAGCATTATTTTTTATTCTACTACACGCTGTATCGTAGAAAGATCGAGAGGAGAAATATGGAAAAAAAAGTGACTTTAAGCACATGATTGTTTTTTCTATTTTTTATTGCTTCACTTGTTCATAATTTCTGTTAGAACATCAGTATTTTATCATACAATAAAAAGGTCTTTTGTTAGTTAGAATCTTCTTGAGCATTTTTCGACCTTTCTACATCCAGCCTAATAGATATGCCAATTGCGACTATACCTGTGAGAGTTCATGTTCGAAAGTTTCCTATAATAGAACAAAAGTTTTGTTATACCCAGAAGCGATGTACAGAATCTATCATTGGGTATCCCCACACGTGTGAGGAGAAATTTTTGGAAAATTGTTGATTACAGAAAAAACATATCTTCTGTTGAACTTTGGATACAAATTTTGTGTGATTTGAAATATTTTTGGAAATGAGCAAGGTCCAAGATTACGACAGATATTCGATCAGTAATGAAACTGAATCGTTTTCTATATAAAATTTTTTCAAGTATATTAAGTTTATTTCTGTTTTAATCTCTTTAAATATAAGGTCAAAAAATAAGACTATTTCTTTTATTTTGACAGCGAGGAAAGTTTTTGAAAGATTTTTCTTAATGGAAGAAAATTTTTTATTTTAATGGTAAATTTAACACCTCTATCTGACAGTGCTCTTTCTAATATCGAACGAAATTGCTCGATTTTGGAAACTTCTGAACTTAGGATGTCCGAAATTCAATCGTCGGTATTCTATATACTAGCTTTTAAAATAATACTAACATATTGGTATTAATTAACTCAAATGCAAATAATATCAAAGTATTAAGGTTAACTATAGTACTAATGCCTAAAGCATTAGCATTAGTATGAACAGATGCTAATGCTAATTCTAATACGATATCTGAAATCTTTAACGAAAAAAAAAAAGATTATATACATTTATATTTTTTCTTTATAAACTTCTCAACAAACTTCAGTCTTATCTATTTGTATTAGATTTTCACATGAGAAATAGTTCTTGTGTTTCTATTTCATTCAGAATAAATTAATAAAATAATATGTCATACCACATGCATATACTTCTCCATTAACAGTCAATACAACAGTATGTTGATTTCCACAAGCAACAGCCTTAACTTTATTTGGGATTGAAACTTCTATTGGACCGGCAAATTTATCAGGCATTGAACGTCCTAATTGTCTATCATCATTATTTCCAAATAATAATAAATGACCATTTTCATCAACTAATGCTGTATGATAATATCCACATGATCTAAAAACGAAATAGAATGCAAAAATCAATTGATTTTATTTGTCTTTATATTTACATAGCATTAATTTGACATTCTACTCGAAGTTCCATTGGTATTGGCACTACATCATTTTTACGCGGTTGTGCACATTGACCATCATCATTTGCACCCCAAACATATACTACACCTTCATCAGTTAATGCACATGAATGTTCAGCACCCATAGCTATTTGTTTCCAAACCATTTTGTTTTTAAAACTATCGATTTTAACAGGTTGAGGATTAACTGTGTTTGAATCGGGTGATTTAATTCCTAATTGTGAACGACTATTTGAACCAAATGCATAGATTGAACCATGATTTGTAGCAACTAATGATGATTCACGACCACATGCAGCCAATATAACTCTTTCACCTGTATCTCCGAATTTTAAACTTTTAATACATGAAACTTTGTCAACATTATTTGTATGACCAAGACCCAATTGACCTAAACATTTCTTTTTTGTCTTTCGAAAAAAAAAATTATTTTTGTTGTTCTACCTGAACTATTATCACCAAAAGCAAATGCACGACCACTCTCAGTAACAATAATCGTATGTCGATCACCAGCAGCCATATTAACAATAGGATCATTTCGAATATAAAATTGTCCTTGATTGTTAGCTAAATAGGTTTTACCTAACAGATAAACTTGTGGTGCATCATTATCATTATCGGCCATTGGATTTTCTTTTTTTCAACGTGATTATATATATATTAATGAAATAACTAATTATCTGAAATCAACAACCACTAGGAAATAACGGTATAAATATACAACTTTCTTTATCGAATGTTAAACATTGATGCGCTATGTCGCCATAACAGTCCTTTACTTCACCGTGGTAACAGACATTTTTGTTTTCAATGAAGAAATTTCAGCAATTATGTATCATTAATTTTTTCGACTCTTAAAGAGAATTTTAATAGGAGAGTCTGCTGAAATAATCATAAGAGTTTTTCAAATAGATGTCACTCATAGTTTATAATGAATTTATGAGACTTTTGGAAGAAAACACGCTAAACTAGATTAAAAATAATTCTTTTCTTCTTTATGCTAATTTTTTTCCAACTTAGAATTCACAATATATGTTAATATTTTCTTAAACTTCATGAATATTCTCATCAAATACTAATCATATAAAATACTTCGATTAGTTCATAAACTAATTATATACATATTTAATTTTGTCGAAAACGAGAAAAAAAATCTAATCATTATTATACTTGTGATTAATGTTCATCATATTGTCTCAGAAGTTTTTCTTCTTTCTAAAAACACAAAGATTTGCTTTAAATATTTTTTTGTCATAATAAATAATACAAACACTCTTACTATCTTTTATTTTCTCATCAATATGAACATTAAATCAAATAAAAATGAAACTCCCCTCGAACAAAAAAACTTCCAAAATATCCATGAATAATAATTTATTTTTACACCGCAAGTGTTTACTCATTGACATATAGTCTAGATACAATTCATGAGTCAATGGAAAAAAACACAAAAATGCACAGAACGAAACATCATAACAATTCTTATTGTTTCTCAATTTCATTATCAACAAAAACATGATTTCAAATATAAAATTACTAACAAAAAAACAAACAACATCAAATTCGATAGTTTCGTTTTAAAACTAAGAAATAAAATACACAATGTCTATTCGATTCGAACGAATATCAACTGTATCTCTAGTTGTTGTTAATTACTTATCAATGGGTATTGTTTGTTGAAAACCAAAAACAAAAAAAGAAAACAACAATAACTATAATTTATAATGATGTACGCAGTATGTAAGACAAATGGAAGTGATCTTGAACTACCCATTAAAGACAAGATGAAAGTCATCGATGGATGCCAACAAAGTTCAACATTTTTTTTTCTATACAAGTACATATTCATTAACTGTCGTGTTTAATTACAGAATTTAAAACATTCCATCTATTTGCAAAAGATAACATTAAAAAAAATTTCTTGTAAAATGTCATTGATAATTTGTCATGAACATTATTTTTTTTTTCTATATTTTCTTTCCTATAGACTCTACAGCATCATGCTGAGTACTTTTTAAGTAGTAGTTCGATTGAACCTTAAGTATAGAATTTTTCGTTTAAGGATATATTCAAATATTGATCGGCTAGCATGTACAAAGAGTTTCTAAAATAATTATACAAAATGAAAATAAAAACAAACAAATATTCTCTTTGAGTTAATGTTTGATAAATAATAAAATATATTTCATTTATTATTTAATATTGAAACTAATTCATTTGCTTCTAAAGCATCACTAATAGAACTCCAACTTCCGGAAATATCACGAGATGGTGCTATTAAATAATTTTGATTAATATGATGATGATTGTCACCATTATTATTATTATTATTATTAAGAATTCGATTACGGTACGTTGATATTTGTATTTGGGAATTATTTGTATTCGTATTTCGACATAATATAAATATAAAACATTGTATTACTCGATAGAATTCTTCTCGAAAACGTTTATTTGTTAATATATATAGAAAAAATGTTGACATAAAATAACATTGTTGTAATAAATCTAAACTTTTTTGTGTAAAAGCTATTGAACATAATTCATCTTCACTTTCATGCTTATTATCTAATTCACTATGTAATTGTCCTATATATACACTGAATATATTATGTGGTGTAGTAAATAATATATATACACAATTAAGTGAAATAAGTAATATTGATAAATGTAATTCAATTCGACGACGTGAATGTCTTAAATGTCTATTATGAGAATTTAAGGATGTATATTTGGTTGATACATGTCTTAATATAATTATAGTTGTAACAAAACTTATTGAAAAAGGTAAAATTCCAAATAAAATCAATTCAATAATTGGTAAAATAGATGTTAAATATTTTCCATAAAATGATAGAGAACCATTTTTATCTGCAATTGTACACATTGTTATATTTGTTGTATCATTTAAATTGATATGTTGTTTTATATAACCATATGATGTTAACCAATGTAAATTAAGAAAAAATAAAACTAAAGCAAATGATAATTCAATTAAACAAACACGAATAAATGCTTTTGCACAACCATTTCGTCGCATACTATCTTCATAATTATAACGTTGATGTACAGTTATTTTTGATGTTACTGTACGACAACGATCAAGATCAACGGCTGTTAATGTAAATAATGAAAAATGTGTTAAAAAATCAATTAAAAATCGATTTAATAATCGACAAAATATAAATAATGATAGATTTTCTAAAGTTAAACCAAAATAAACACCAGTAATAGTAAAAAAAGCATGAATTAAAGATAAAAATGAATTTGATAAACTAAGAAAAGCAAGATATGAAAATGTTGGTCGACGACGTAAACGTGGTTGTATAAGAACAATAAATGAACATAAATTTGCTATAAAACCAAATATTAATAAAAATATTGGTTGAATTTTCATTATTAATATTAATATATCAGATTCACAACCTCTCGTTTCAGAATCCATTGTATTAATTGACGACGTAGTATGTGTTGTAACAACATTTGTACTATTATAATATTTCATTATGATACTTGAATTAATCTAAGAAATACATACAATGAATAGAAACTACAAAGGAAAAAAGATTTTAATGAAATAATGCTTGATATTCATACAAGAATATTATAGAGTAATATATTTAATAATAATGAATAGACAACGATTATCAATTAGACCGACAAAATTCATAATGACAAATATTCGAGAAGATATTTTTTAACATAGCTTCTATGTTCTTTATACTTAGTTGCTTTATCAAATAAACAATGTCTATTATCGTATTAAATTTTCTAGATAATTTATGAAAAAAGAAATTCTCATAACAAGCACGTCTACTAGTTTTTTTATTTTCTACATGTAAAGCTAAGTTAATTCTCTCCTAGGGTAATGCATTTTGAAAATATAGAACATTCTTATGTAATAAATGAGATACAGATTAAAAAAAATATATTATAGAGATATTTTTAACATCATAATTATCAAAAAAAAAAAAATCTTTTATCATTCATGTAAATTATGCTTCATACGGTCGAAGAGCACAAAATGACTTTATACTTGTATATATTTATTCATAAAATGTTTTAATAGAAACAAAATAATTGAAAAAAAAATTGTTTTTTTATTCATGCAAAAAATTTATAAAATGATCTATCAACTACTTACCATCATCTAATTTCATGCAATTATATATTCTTCCCTTACAATAAAATTCTACTTGACTACTACCTATTATATTTTTCTATGTGTTCTTTTTTTTTCTGATGGGAATATACAACAACAGATAACGAAATATATTAGAAAATTTTTGGAACACTCTTACACAGAATAGTTTTTAATAATTTACAATCTTTCGAATATAACACGTATATTTCTTAATTAAGAACTATTAAGTACATATAAAGATGTTAGCTAAATAGGTTTTTTCTTCGTCAACAGAATTTTAAGCGAATCTCGCATTTATTTTTGCTTTTTTCTTCAAATAAACTCATTTCATTATTTCCAGTTGACTATTAATGACAAAAAAAAAATCTACTTTACTCATCACAGCCTACATTGTCATTATTATAAAATAAGATTGTCAAATGAAAGACTTCGACATCGTCTGCTATAATAAAAGTTGTGTCGACTGATCTCATTAGTCTTTTTTTTATATTCAATAGTTCAAGCTAATTATAATAGTAATAAATAAATAAAAAGTGAAACATGGATTATTTTTTCTATGAAAAAAAAGTTCATTTAATAGTCATCAACTAAGATATGAATAGATCTACATGTACTCAGATCACGATAAGAGATCTAAAATCTATTATTTGCTAAGTGACAAAAAAGACGGCAACCAAAAAAAAAAAGGAAAGAGGAAATCGTGTCATTATGATGTGTCTGATAGAATACGTATTTATCTTAAGAAAAACTAGAGACAAAGAAAGAACAACATAGCATACGTTCTCGTTCTGAATTTACATTAAATATAAAAAAGCAAAATTAATCTCGACAACACTTTGGACTGTGAATGAACATCTGCTTAACTCTTTATAATCACATTTGTTAGACTTGGTATGACATTCTGTCATATTCCGTATATTATTATAAACAAATATTATATGCTTATACACGTAGGTTGATTTCTAGATTGTGTTTACGCACTATAATAGAAAATCAGTCACCGAATTAACAAGATATAGAAAAAGAACACATGAGAATTCAATACTTTGTTAGAAAACAACAATACAACTCTCGTATGACCTTTATTGAAGATTGTTTTTTTTCTTAATGAAAAAAACAAAAAGTTACTCATTGATCTACGTCTATAAAAATGACAAATGCTACTTAATCTTTAGATTATGAAGCAATAATCGTTTGTCTTTTTCATTGATTAACAAAAAAAAAGCAGAAAACATGTTAAATATTTTTATTCACAAAGAAAAAAATCTTGATAATAACAATAAAATATTTTAGTTCAACATGTCCATTCCATTTGACCTGACCCTCAAAATAATCATCATTATTGGATCAAATTCATCAATTATTTCATCTAAAATAATCACATTATTTAAAGAGTCATTTGAAGAAATGTTAGATTCTAATAATTACTTCTTAGAAATATAAGATGATGCGGATGTGAATACACTGGATGATAATAAGAATATTTATTACGTTTAAACATTAGACGAGTTTCATATATTGGTTGTGTTTTGTTTTGGTTGTATTTTGTCAATACCTATAATGAAAAACCTATGAAACTTACCACCATTTGATTGTCTAGTTGTCTTTCTTTTTTTTTTGTAAATGTCGTTTTATATATTGCACCAATAATACGAGCCAGACGAACAAAGAATTTCGTCTTCATTGTCATTGTCCGTCCTAACTCGCACGATCGAGCGCAATTTGAGACAAATAAATAATTGACTGAATCGTTTTGAAAAAAAATAGTTGCTTTTATATACTCATAAGAGAGAGAATAAGAAGAAAAAAAAACGAATAGTGCACACATACACACGAACGCACATATATATATATATTTATATTCGTTTGCCTATCTTTAAGCCAACATTGATGGTGAGAATGGTATCTTAAGCCAACAATCACATGCAATTTATGAGTAACGATGGGAACGATAGTCAGATGGAATATACACCAGTAATGCTATCTTATTTTATCGATCAAACAAGAAGAGAGCAATGATAAACTTCATGTTGTTCACACCATATCATATCGAATGAGCAAGCACAAACGAAATGATTAGTCTTTTTTTTTTTTCGTTCACTTGCTCACTCACTCACACATACACACACTCTCTCTTTCTATTTAACCTTCGTAATGTTGCTTAAATACTTTTTTTTTGTATAATATTTGTTCAAAGATCGAATTCAGCATATAGTAAGCAAGCCTTTAGTCAACAAATAGAATAAAAGAAGGATTAAAAGAGTCACCTGTTTATCACTGAAGATAAAAGATAATTTACCAAATAAATTAGTTCTATATAGATACTTGTGCAAATATATATCAACACGATGATGAGTGCAAGGTTTTAAGCAAGTATTTAGAAGAAAAAAAAAATCAATTAACACAAAGAGAAAAAAAAAATATTTATAAATATACAAATTTTCTTTCAATTAATATTCGCTGGTAAAAGAACACGGTGCATATAATGAGAACCATAAGTTTGTCTTATATTAGGATTGCGTTTTGTTGTTGCATATATATTTGTATGATTAGTTCCTCCTGATTGTCCCTCGAGCATAACAACAGGTGAAACAATATTACGTTTCGTTGTTGAAACATTTGCAGAACGTGAACGAGGAAATACAGTAGGAGATGATTTTAATGTCGAATCTGCTGTTGGATGAGAATAAGCATATTTAATTGTTGATGATAATGGTCGATTTGTAGATGATGTTAAACGAGAATGAACAGGTGATGAATTCAAACGTGCTGAAACTTGTGGTGATTTTGGAGTTGATGTATTTGTAATAACTAATGTTGGATAAGTATTTGTTGTTGGTTGTGAACATTGAAAAGCAATTGTTGTTGGTTTTAAAGTTGTCCGTGACGTTGATGATGATGATGATGATGATGTTAATAAACTATTTGATAAAGTAGTCGTTGCTGCTGTACGAATAGGTGTAATCGAAACATTATCATGATTACGCATTAAGGAATGAGTTACAGTTATTGGTACGGTAGCTGAACGAGCACGTCTTATACGTGTTGTATGCCCAGTAGAAAATTGATCATGAGAAGAATGATTTGATGGATAAACATTTGTTGATAATATCGATGTATACGCAGAAGCTGACTCCGATAATGGTACATATGTAAATGGAAGACTTCGATAATGTTCTACATCTGGTACAACTGCTGTACGATATGGATGTTTTTTTTCTTCTACATAATCAGAAGTAACTTGTTCATTAATAGTTGAATTTTTAACTATTCGTTCATCAGGTGTATTTACAATAATCAATGGTGTATTCGAATTTGTATAATGTTCTATTGTTTCTTCTGTAGGTTTAGTTGTTTTAGTTCGTGTAATCCAGTCCGGTAATCGATTTACTGTTGTACTATTTGTTGAAGAATATAAAGCACTACTGAAACGCTGAGCATTTAATTTTTGAGTTGCAGCATTTGTTGAATTGAATGGTGAAAGAATTTGTGAAGAAGAAAATGGTGAAGTAAGAGATACTGATGGTGTTGCATCAGTATATGTCCACGAACGATATGTATCACAATTCGAATTACGCATTGTATCATGTAATGGAACTTCATGTACAATAGGAACATCATTAAATGAAACATTTTTACGATGAGATGGATCACGTGGACGTTTAGCTGATGAAGGCCGACAAGGACCTATATGATCTGATGATGGATTAGTAACTATATCATCAGAAATCTTTGTATGTGATTCGTCTTGCATATTTGACATAATAATTTACATTATAGAATATAATTATAAATGTAGGTTGATGAAATGACGATGTAAAAAATTCAGGTCTTCTTTTTTTCTTTTCTACTATAATAACAAAGTTGGCATCATCATTCGTTTACATTTGATTTTTCTTCGCGTGTTCTTCTAAACGAAAGCATCAAAATAACAACAACAACATATGATGCTTACAAAACTAAATTGAAATCCGAAAAAAAAAGAGAAGAAGAAGAAGAAGAAGAAGAAGAAGAAATTTACAGTCATAAATCGAGTTTTTTTCTCCTCATGCATGTACCTTCTATTTTTTTCCTCGAATAAATGTATAGTATTCTAAGTTGCAAAAAAAAAACGAATCGAAACTATTATAAATTTTCATATCAAAGCTGATATATTTCTATCTAATGTTCTAGTAGAAAGATTGACAAGGTTACAGACATATATATATATAAGGGAAAAACGTAAGTGATTGATGTTTACTTTTGAACGTACAGAATCATTCAAACAACAATTTTTTTTTTGACATGACTTTCTTTTTTTTTCTATTTCAAAATGCGTCTCGTTTTTTTTCAACGCACGGCGACGACGCCATCAGCTAGCATCACTCAAACACTGAGAGATGATGATGAGGTTGATGAAAAATAAAAATAAAAAGAGAATTTTGTATGAGTTTACCTTCGTCGTTACCACTATTGTTATTCTTTGAGAAAGAAATTTGAATACAAAAACAATAACAACAAAAAAAAAGAACAACGGCGATGACGAATGAATACAATATGAGTGTGAAAATACTGATTAAATATTGGCAAAGCAAATGAGTTTGAAAGAGGGAGTATGCCATAATTTATGGTTTTCTTTTCTTTTGTTTCTTATTGTTAACAAAAAAGGAGTTAAAACAGTATCCTATGTCATGATTTGATATAAGTAATAAATTAGCAGATAACATCATGGCTACTAATCGGATTATCTTCTTCAAGTTTCATGTCGACATATCTTTTTTTTTTTTTTTTTACATTGATAAAATTGGAAATTTTCTTTCTCCATTTTTTTATATTAAATATAAAATCAATTAAATACGATTTCATTTTTAAAAGCATATCAATTGTTGTTGTTTTTTTCTAGAAATATAGTACCGGAAACGGAACTCACCTTCAAGCTTTCTTTTCTTTTTACGGAACTAAAAGTACCATTCGAATAAAGTAATCAGTTTTTCTCTAAATCATATAAATAACAAGCTGCCATCTAAATAATGCCAATAGCATAGAAAGTTCTTAAATTCAGTACAAAAGATAATATTATTGAACTTTGATCGATCAAAGTCTATAGATGACATTGCATTGTTATGACTTGTAGTAATCAAAAAGAAATTATGTCTATATGAATATTTGTTACTTGAATATTTTTATCTATTATATATATATATAAACAAAATGGAAAACTTTCTAAAAAAACATTCATATTTTGATTTTAGATTGTTTATCAAGTCAAATAAATAATAAAAATCCTAAATTCATTGATAATTATCACAAAAGCAAAAAATGACTTGAGTATCTTGCGCTACCTTTTAATCATATCGTAGAAAACGATATTCAGATCGCGTTAATGCCATTAGAGAGATCGGATACAATGTGTCAAAAAGTCAATCAACAGATTCGTTTAGTTGACTGTCATGGAGAGTCATCTATGTATTTCAAAGATGAATGGTGAATGAACTTTTTTTCTTTTTTTCTTCAAGATACACCTACTAGCGTAGGAGAAACGCATGGGCGAAGTAGTCACATTTCATGCAACAATCACTTCTCTTTTATTGTTTTGTTTCTTTTCAATTTACCTACATTATTCAAATTTATTTGCTCACCTTGCTGAATTCGTCAAGTGAGTACATAAAAGACAATAAACAACTTCTTTCATCTAAATACTTATGTCATAGCTATCAACTTAATCATATGTCCTAGTCATGTTTTATCCTGTATATACAGTAAAGACTTTTTTCATTTACTTTATTCAAACATATATGAATCAATTATCTAATCTTACTTTCGCACTTTTACTTGTATTTCTTAAGAAATAGAATCTTGATGCGCAGTTTGTTTTTTTTTCCCGTTTTCATATAAACCGGAAGAGGAGAATATCTACTTTTCTTCAATACAATTCAGGCGTGAATATAAGGCAAAGAAAATTGTCGTTATTATAATTTTATCATGCCCTTTGAAGTTGCATGTGTAAATAAGATTGTCATTAATTCTTATAGAAAGATTTAGATAAATGATTATATAATTCGAGGTAACTAACGCCGTCAAAAGCACTCAATGTTTGTACTTGACAATCAGTATGTACATTTGTTCGTACATCGACACATTGTTTTTTCAATGAGATTTTTATGCTCTAATAAACACACCTGAGTTATTTCTTTTTATATTGCGAACATAAGAATAATTTTTTTTTTTATTATAGAAAATAACCATGGAACAGTGTTCATTAGTTGATGCAATGCTCGATCATCGTAATGATTTAAGTGATGTACATAGTGTTGATTCGTATGTATTATTAAATAAAATAAAATACTTCATAAACGATTAATATGTTCTTTTAAAAAAAATTTAGTATTGATAGTGGAGTTATGGGAACAGCAGAAATATTTGAACATGATTTACAATCAATAGGAACGGAAAAATTATTTAATGAATTACAACGTGTAAAAGAAGATCTTAAATCTAAAGACGGTGAAATTCGTCGAGCGAATGAAATACGTCAGAATACAGATCGAGAAATCGAAGATTTAACAGCATCATTATTTGAAGTAATGAAAAAAAAAAAAAATTTTTTTTCATAATATTTAAAGTATTAAATTTAATTCATTAGTCTGCACATGCAATGGTTGAACAAGCAAAATATGCTCAAGCAAATGCTGAACAAAAATTAAAAATTTCAAATCAAACCGTAAATTTAAAAACAAAATCGATTTCTTATCAAATAGACAAAAGAGATTTTGCTTTAGATTGATGCACTTATTCTTGAAAATAGTCAATTAAAAAAATCTGTTAATGAATTAAAACAAATTTTAAATTCATGTCGTTCATCATCTAATATGTCAACAACTAATAATAGTGTAAGTTGAATTAGTATTTTTTAATTTACTCATTACATATATATAATAATTGATTGTTTAGATTGATAATACTTTATTACGAGAGTTTACATGTTGGGAAGAAAAACCATCTATGGAACGAGATTCATCTTTATTTATGTATCGTATTTATAATGAAGATATTTTACCATGTTTAACATTTCCTAATGCTGATGTAAGAGAAAAAAAAATGAATTTATGTAATAAGAATTTTTTTTTTGTTAACAGCTTTCATCTAGAGTTTTAGCGGCTATTGAAAGAAATGATGTGGTCATGGAAGCATGTAATTCAAAAGGAAATATGAAGTATTGTTTAGATTATTTTTTTGAAATATCATAAAATTTGAATTTTATTAGAACTTGTTCATTGATGGGTGAATTTTGTCAATGTGATTATCGTGTTCGATTAGGTAATGATAGTCAATGGTGGTCATTATCACGTTTAGCACGTAATCGAGTAAGTCACTTTATTTAATACTTTATTCTTATTAGATTTATATTGAAATAGATTGCAGCAGTTTGTGACTTTTTTACATTTATTCGTCATGTGCAATTAGGTCTTGTGAAAAGTGATGGTAAGAGAAAAGAAAATATTTTGCTTTTCTTTTTATATTTGAATAATCTTCATTTAGCTCAAATTCGTTTTAATAAAATAATTGAACTACGTAAACAAATGGCATTTGCACGTCTTGGATTATAGTTTAAAATTATTGCATTTATTGATTGATGAGTATTAATTCTTTCAATCATATTTTATTTATTTTGTTTTCTTTTTTCTTTCGTATGAATTTTTTTTTTCTTGTGACAAAAATGTTTTTGTCTTCGGATATTTTCTTTGTTTTTTATTTGTACATTTATTTTTCTGTTTAGGTGTGTCTTTATATCTTGTTTTTGTATATTTAAATGCAAAAATATATTTAATTAAAAAAAAAAAAGAACTATCTAAGGTTATATCAGTCCGTAGATATATATCAAGTATTTATGATGATAACATAAACAAATATGTCGAGTCATTTGAAAGAACAAAGTTTAGAAAAAGAAAACAACTTTGTCATTGTCAAACCATGTTTTTAATTAACTCGTGCAATTTTTATAATGCGCTAGTTGATGTTTTAAAGTATATTTCATTATAGAAAAATTGCTACGTTGTTTTTAATGTCAAAGTTTGTGTTTGAATGACATTTGTAAAATAATTAAATTTGAGATTTTCTATTGTGTCAATTATGAAATTTTTTTCATAAGAAAAGTATTCTGATCTTGAAAAGATTTACTCTCTAAATTAGAATTTCATAAAGATTATCATTAGTTTTAGACATGTATGTATGAAATAAATATTCCTTAAATTAAAACGAATAATATAAATATGATGAATTATATTAAATCAAGAATAGATTGATACAGAAAATCAAATTAATAAACATTATTGCTTTCACAAAGAAGTACTTAAGAAAAAATTTTGAAGATAATTGATATACACATTTTTAGATAGTTTTTGAATTATCTTCAAAGAAATATTACAATTTCATAAATTTGTACGAAACCAACTAAAATTCTAAAAGATCATTTTATATACGATATGTTGAGAACTCACATAAAAAATATGGTAATATAATCAATGAACATCGAGATATTTGAGTCTAGTAAAATAGCAGTAGAAATAATTTACTATAACTATATAAATCAACAATAATATTAAAGAATATAACAAAGTTCTTGGCGTTTTCAAGTACTTCTTTCTTATAATCGAATGAAAAGAAATAATGATATTTCATGTTACATGTTTGTTCGCATTATCGATAGTGGATTGCAAGTCGGAAAAACAACGATCGATTAAACCGTCGGTTGGGTATATCGCACATTGATTCGAATGATTTATCGGTGGCTTTTGTCCAGTTTGAATTACGTAGGGTACTACAATTGTTCATCCATTCGTTCATATGCACTAAATTTTATCGACTTTTCAAGTTCAACTTCTAACTTCTCAGTCATGCTAACGTGTTGTTTCATACAGAAATCCACAAATGGTCTATCTATGACTCGATTGCAATTCTCTTTATTGGTATTGTCTTATATTATATATTTCACCGAAGTTATAAATTAAATTAATTAAATGACAATCGATTCAACGATAGATCTTTTAAACGCATTGAAATAGGCGAAGTATCTATTTTGTTCTGTAGGCATAATCTACTGTTAGAAGGTTAAAAAGGTCGATTTACTGAAAAATAACAATTTTTAAATATAGAAATACGAATGGTCACTTTTCGTATTACTTCATGATGAACTTTGTAAGAAAACCTAATAGAATAATGCACTAATTAGAGGTTCGCATGGAAAAAGTAAGATTATATCAAATGATATGCAGTTTGATAGTTGAACATTTTAGTTAAAAAATAATGAAGAACGATAATAATACACAAAGTAGAAGAAAACATAGATCATACTCTAACTTGCTATCAGGAATGAATTCAGTCTCGCTTTTTCAAACTCTAGATTCAAAACGAAAATAAAATGTTCTAAAATTGCATTTCACAGAGTTAAAACTACATAATTTTGTATTTCAAGTTGTTCGTATTAAAAGAACTCTGAAGAAGTTTTGTCTGAAACATAATACTATTACTCCGTTGATTATTTAAATAATTAAGAAAATATTAGTATTCTAGAGTTATTACTGAATAATTCAAAACTTGTATTGTTAATGATAAAAGAATCAGTAAATTTTTCTACTCAGAAGATAAAGAGTAAATATAATAAAGAACATAAATTGATAATTGTCTGTACAATTTTCATTGCATTTGATCTTTTTTCAACGATTCCTTTTTCTCTTTTTAGATTTCAACTATGTTACATTAAGAATTTTATTATCCTTTGCTTGTTTTACATAATCGTTCAAATAATTAAGCCCTTAAATATCTTGACAATATGAAGTTGATATTTAAATATCTGATCGTTTTTCGTGTCATTTTCTTCTTTCCTATCGATGATGAACATCTTCATGATTGTGCAACAAATAATTTTTTAACGCATAAAAAGTAAACGATCAATTTAATCATAACAAAATTATATATGATCATTTAACAATAGCAATAAAATGTCATCAAATAAGATTCATACCGTTACATAAAACTCAACTTTTAAAAATATATCATATCTAATATTTTCGATATGATTGTATAATACACTTCAAAACCACGATTCTGACTGCATCGCACTTTCAATACGTTGTTTTATTGTCAATGAAGCAGTGCTTTGTCTATTATAAATAAATCATTTTATCCAAGTACTAAAGTTCAGAGAAAAAAAAAATTTAATTTTGTATTATTACGTTGACTTCATTTTGTAATAAAGGAAATTCAAGTTTCGAGAATGATTCTTCTACTAGCGAACGAAGAAAGTAAATCTATTAAGACAAAAAAGAATCTCAATCGCGACATCGATTTACATAGTTTTTATGTTATAATTAAGTTTTTTGCGACAAATTTGAACTAAATTTCATTTGATCAATCAGCATAAAAAGCTTAAAATTCATTTCAACGTTATTGTTCCATGTACAACGTATTGACTCAGTGAGACGAAAATCAATAAAAGACTTATTGAACTTATCATCTTATCAGAGAGTATCACTGTATACTGTTTTTTTTGCTTTGCTCTTCGCTGCAAGGCAAAAACAGGATTATTTCTTTTATTCGTAGCAAATAGAATAATCGAGTAGGCAAGCTTAATGTATCTTTTTTTTTATCAAAGCAGATGTGTAAATTTACCTTTATCTTTTCTTTATTGTAAGGATAAATAAAAATAAATGAATAAAACTTGTGTTTTATAATATTGATCGAAAACAACATTATGACACTTAATATGATGAAAGACTCCTCAAATTATATATCAAGATAAATAGAAAGAAACCACATGTAATTCTTTTGTTTCGTATCTGTTAATCAGCTATTTCTGATGAATAAGAATTAAGAAAAGAAAATGCTATGAACATCAAAAAGCTTCATATCGTTATCTGAAATAAATTAAAGATAGTGATGAATAAATAAAGAAGAAAAATAATTTTAAATATCACGTTGAGAATAATTCGAAAAACTTTTATTGGTCTGAAATAAAACAAATGTAAGAAGTATGGAGAGATGAAAGCGATTCAAGCTTTTCAAAATTCAAACTGAGCCGATACGATCTCTACAAGCAAGTACTGTTTGAAGATGATAAAGAGCAAGACTCGATTAAGGCATCACACATCTTTGAGAAAATAGAGAATATCGTACAAAAACTTACTGGTGATTAATGTATTCAAAAAATGTTGAAAAAAATGGTTTAGTCTATTATTTTCTTGATAATGTTGCATTGTAACATCGTTTCTATTGTGCATGTTCTCATGAAAGGCAAGTTTTAGTTTTCTTTCTTTATCTTTGTTTTTCAAAATAATAGTAATTTGACACTCCCCGATAAAACACAACTGTCATCAATATTGAATCCCATAATGAAACAGTTTGATTCCATATGCCACAGATCATAACAAAAACATCGAAATGCTTTTTCTACACTCTCATAAACTGTGATTGACGCATTGACGAGGTTTTTCACAAATTATGAATGACACCAAATAGTTCTTTCTCAAAATTCAATTGATTCTATCGTGTTTCATATTTCAGTTTTGTATAGAGGCTTGCTGAATGCTTACATAGCATCAATTGTTTTGTTCTACATTTTCAATGAAATCAGTATTATCTTTTATCACTAAATAGTACTCATACAGAATAATATCAATCAAAGAAAAGTATAGGAAAATGAAAGATGAAAGACGAATGACAAATGTTTTTGACATGGCAGTTCAGTTACTGCATACTCGGAACCATACTAGTAGGTTTTCACGAGCTTTTTTATTGACTTTTATGGCATTAAAGGTTGCCTATGTTGCTTGTTTTTAACGAATGTCATGATTTTAGTAATCAATAGATATGAGCCTGAAAGTCTTCAACTGACAAATTTCTAGTCGTCATCAAAGTTCCAGTTCTACATATTGAGTTGACATTTTTTTTTATCGTATGATTAGACCCTTGGATCATGCTGAATGAATTTATTATGTTCATGAAAAGTTGATCCTGTATTAGAAACTAATTTCAGTCTAAACGAAAGATTTTTCACGTCGAAATTTCGAACGAACTTTTCTAGACTACTTTTAACCAACTCTCATAACATCCCAATATCTAGTAGTTTTTCAGTTCATGCTTTTATTATAGAATATCAGAAAAAATTCTAGTCTATTGTCATGATCTTGCCAACTACCAGCGTCATAAAATCGTGATGAAAGTATATAGATATTAAGAAACCTTAAAATAGAAAGTCTAATATAAAAAACGTACTATCTTTCTATTGTAGATAGTATCCTTTCACGACTTGAGATGCCTTTCAGCTGTGTTAAATAATTATTTCAAATAAGAATAGATCAAAATTAGCAATTGTAAAGAAATCATATCAATATTTTTTTAAAAATCAGCTAAAATGTAGTATAGATGTTATTTACCGTGAGTTACACTAGATGAAATGTGACAGACTAAAATAGACGTTGTTACTATTAGAAACTCTCAGAGTTATATGATTTTTACATTAAATATCTATCATCGTATAACTGAAGCAATAGACTGTTTCTCGAAAGAATTGATATAGTAAACGCACCGATTTTTCGCTAGTTATCTCAAGAATTTCAATTATTCGGTCGAAAAATATCCAAGCCGATTTCAAGTCGGAATTGCTGTCATGATCATATCAATAAAATATCTAGTCAACCAAGATTTGTTAGTCAATTTTCAGCAGAATAAAATGTTTTACTCTGCCCTATAACATTCTTTGCCGCGAATACTTTGAAAATTTTTCACAAAGATGTCATACTATTTTTTTGGTTTGAATACTGAAAAAATATTAATAAGAGAAGAAACTTTTTATTGTACAAGATAAGAAATATCAGACATGAGTTATTACAATATGTGTTAAGATGAAAGAATATCTGAGTTGAACAATATTTGACCGAAAGAAAAAAATCACAGGAATATGAAGAAGAAAAAAAGTATATAATCTCCAAGTTTTTGCTTTGATTTAATCTTTTTCTTCATTTGTATTTGTATCAATTTTTGTTTGGCTTTTAATAGCTTCAATTTTTTTATCATGTTCATTTAATTTTTCCATTAAACGATCTAACTGCTCTTGTCGATCTAAAAAAAACTATAATTATACACAAAACAAAACAGAAACAAAACTTTACTTGTTTCAGCTGTATTTAATTTTTGATTAATTTTTTCTTGTAATAATTGTCGTTCTTCTTCGAGTTTAGCTAGATTTTGATGAACAATAGCAAAACCTTTTTCAATGGGTGCTTTAGCTTTATCAACTTTAGCTTGTAAAACACGTTCACGATTTTCTTTAGCTGATTCAAGTTTTTTTTGTAATTTTTCTTCTGTTTGTTTTTTAAATTCTGAAACAAAAAAAGAAAACTTAATTTTATTTAGCTTTTTTTTTCTCTTCGTACCTTCAGCTTGTTGATCTTTTATTTTACTAATTTCAACAGGTCGATTATTTTCTGCTGCAAGTAATGTAGCACGAAGTTGTTCAAGACTAAGTCGACGTTCTTCAGCACGTTTTAATTTTTCCGTTATACTTTCCGGTGTTAATGGTGTTGTTAAATCATTTTGATTATTTTTTGCACTTGGTGAAAGAAAATGAACTGGTGGTTGACTAATTCCATGACGTGGTGAGTCAGCTAATTTTACTTCAAATGCAAGACCGCCAGATGATTCAGCTAAAGTTGATGATGTATCACACATAGCTATTGTTCGTTTTGGTGCTAGAATTAATTTTTTCTCTCATTATGAAATAATTTTATATGGATATATGATTTACTTACTTTCCATATTGACTAGATATGATTAGTTAATAAAAATAAAATCTAGAAACAAAACAACAAAAAAAAAAAAAACAATTTATGATTTTTGTATTGGTGGATTATATTCTCTTTCAAAACGTTTAAAATCTTCTTCGGTGAAAATATTTTCTTCTTTTTCTTTTTTCTTTTTCTGTTGTAAAACTCGTTTAGATGGACCACCAAATCGATAATTATTTAATTGTTCAATTTGATCAGATGATACAACTGGTTTTGATATTTTTTTTAATGTTAAACATGTTTTTGCCAATTGTTTTCTATCTTGAAAAATCGATTTATCAGTATTTATTAATAAGTTTTTCTTCTTTTTCTTTTTAATTGAATTTAATTTGGATTTCGATTTGGATTTTATTTCTTCATTATTATCATCATCATCAATTATTTCTAATGCTTTCTTGACAATTGATTTCGACATAGTTGCTTTCGATTATTAACATTCATCGACACACATAGACAGACATATCGGACTATAGAAAAAATATTTAACCAATAAAAATAAATGTATAATATAATGCATTTATGCATTTAGGGGTCAAATAAAAGGAAAAAACAAGAAATTTCTTTCTCTTCTCTTCTTTCTATTGTGTGTTGTGAGTTATTTATTCATTTATTGAAATTACCGACAACAACATGTCTAGTCGACACTCACGAAATCTTAGTGCATCACTTTATGTTCGTGGTCTAGCAGAAAGAGTTCGGTAAGTTTTTCGTTCAGATTTTTGTTCTTTTTTTTCTTAATTTTGAATCTGTTTTTTTGTGAAAATCCACAAAAAAAAAAAATTCCCAAATAGATCTAAGCTAAACGCATGGCTTTGTGTTTTCTTCTTATTTTTTCATTTATTTTCTTTTCTCTTTCATAAGGTGTGTTACAAACGTGATCAAACAAAAAATATAAATCACAGACATACACACATACACATTCAGTCCCATTCTTTTTATTCAATAATACTCAAGCAATATGACCACACAAAAAATCTAACTAATTAATCAAGCAATTTCAAATAAATAAGAAAACAGATTTTTGAAAAAAAAATTCCCATACAAATACAAAATACAGACAAGTTTCAATTGATTCCATATAGGAGATTCGTTTCAGTTCAAAGTGGTGATGATATACCAGACAGCATCAGCAGAAATTCAAAACAAAATACAACCAGGAGACGTATGCATCATATCATAGCTTTTCCGTGCCTTTATTAAGTTTAACCAAAAATTGCTTTTTTTTTTTCTTCTTCGACTTAGTTAAACAATATAAAGAAATCAATGTTGCGTGACAAATATAAAGTGAACAGGCGTCGTAGATGAATGACGTCTATCGTTAATTAGGAAAATGAGTCACTACAATAGAGATCGAGTTAAATTTTAAATGAAAATTTCATCTATCTCTTATCAGTCAACAAAGAAAAAAAAAAGAATCCGTATACAATTCTATGGATATAAATCAATTCCAGTCGACTCCCTATTTCTCTAGAGATACAAATATTAACATTGAGTTATGTAACAAAATTCGATACGCAATGGATTTCTATTTTGAGAGTCAAAATGCATCGAAATTGTATAGTTTAAGAAAAACAGCACTCATTCTACCAAAGTGATATGCAATTTTGGTATATATGTACACTCATCATTGGTTCAAATCTAACAATGAAGCAAACAATGGTTTCAGTGAATAACTTTCAGTTTTATTTAGTTATGACGATTTGAAGAAAATCTTTGGGCGATATGGACGTATTGTTGATATAACACTTCCATTGGATTATTATACACGTGATGCTAAAGGATTTGGTTTTGTTGAATATGAAGAAAGTCGTGATGCTGGTAAAGGATTTTGTCTCTCTATATATATATATATGTATACAGTGAAAATATGTATTTATCTTGTAGAAGAAGCCCTTCATGCTCTTGATCGTTATCGATTATTCGGTCGAGAACTTGAAGTTGAATTTGCACGAGGAGATCGTAAAAGTAAGCTTGTTAATATTTAAAAATTTGAAGGAAAAAAAAATGTTTTTTGCTTCGTTTTAGCACCATCGGAAATGAGAGCACGAGAAAAAGAAGCACGTTATGGTGGGCGAGGTGGTGATCCTAGTCGACGTGATCGATCACGAAGGTAAATTATTTCATTTGATATTCTTTTCTCTAGATAGATAATTATTTTAGTCGTGATCGACGTCCCCGAAGTGCTTCACCAGTAAGTAGAGATCGACGTCGAGGTGGTAGTCGATCTCGTTCACCATATTCACGTTCACCGATACCAACAAGACGGTAAGTTAAATTGTCGATGATGAAGAAACATAGTTGCTACTCTCGACCTCTTTAAAATAGAGGCATGACGATATAACTATCCACTAAGATCTCTGAGACGATTAAATATTTTCAAGATTTATTTTTTATTTTTTTGGTTTTTAAGAGGTGGTAGTCGTTCACATTCGAAATCAAATTCACCAAGTTATGGTAAACGAAATGGTGGTAGTGCTGCTGGTAACACCAGTGGCGGTCGTCGTGGAAGTCGATCACGATCACCGGGAGATAATTAATTTAAAATTTTGAAAATAAACTTCGAAGAAGTTAGTTTTCGCTTCGGTTTTTTTTCCAAGTCTCTGTGTGTGCGTGCGTGCGTGTGTATCTTATATGTGTCTATTAATAAACAGGAGAGGAAAAAACAAACAACATATTCATTTTCTTTTTTGTGTATGCTTTTTTTTTTTTCTTTGTTTATTCTAATTGACTTCTATTTCCTTTTTTTCTTTTTTTCGTTCTTTATTGTTGTTACCTATGGATTCCTTACACAACATACGCATTAATCATCTTTCTCTTGTCTTGATATTATATTCGACAGTTGTTGAAAGCAGAAAGAAAAACGAAACGAATATATCGTTTACCTATTGTGTATGCACATTTTTTCATTGTGTAATAAAAATATTTGAAGAAAAAATTGATATTTTTAAAATGAAGGGTATATAATGAATCAATGAAAGCTGCCAAAGACAAAATGCTTACGGATCATATTTGTAATATAAAATATAGAGTTTATCGTTAGAACAAACTTATATAGATATGAATATATTAGAGTTAGCGGTTATAATATAAATCAAAATTTAATAGAAAGTGTGGAAGTATCTGCAGTAGAACTTAACGCTCACTTATGCTTGAACTGTTCTTCCGCAGATTGTGACAGACGCTGTTGATAAATGGTGCAAGGTCGTATGTCAATAACGTCTTGCATCTCTGGAGGACAAGATGATTAAGAAATGTGTATGAAAATAGATCGAAAAAAAATAATCTTTCTGTGATTAGCAAGAACAGCTACATTATAAATTCTCATTTTATTTCCGTGTATGAATACTTTGTATTTTAAGTGTCTACTCTTGTACTATTCTTGTATGTTTGCATGAATTTGTTATAATCGTCAACTATAAATTTTATATCAAACATGCAATATATATTCTCTTCTTTACAAAAGAAAAATTCTTCTGACGAAGTAATTTTTTTTATTGGTTATAGTTTTTTTTCTAATTAATTTTAACCATAGGAAATATGATGACAACAAGTTTACTATGTGCTCTTGTCGTTTCGTTATTAAAGAAATCATTAAATAAATCTCATGTTATTTCTGACAGAATAGTAGCCCACTAGCTTTTTAATTTGTTTCGGAAGTTAAAAGTTTGAAGACAAGATTTTTATTGTAATCATTTTTTGTGTTTTGTGACGATGATTTAATTTGCTTAGAAACATAGAAATGCATATATAAATTAATTAATATAGAACGCATAGATTATTGATACGATCAATTTAATTGAAAGTAGATTTTCACATTTCTTCAATGAGAATAACTTTTATGGTCTCGAATCATTCGATAGAATGCTAATGACTAGAGCTTATTGGACGAGAAATTCTTGGACTTGAACCACACTCTTAGTATTTTCAATGAAATTTTTTTGTTCTGAACCTGATAGTCGCTCCGCAGCTGTGAAATACTTTTTTCGATCATTTGTAGTTTGCGACTAGCACATCCTATACATTTTTCAAGAAATTTTGATAGTGATCTCGCAAGAGAAAAGCTACTATATTCACTCTTACTTTTAGAGCAGCATTTGTCAGTTCGGCCCTGAACTTGGATTTTCGAGATCTGCGGTTCACCTAATGGATCATACGATGAACATGAAATGATAATTGAACAGGTTTCAACAATAATACAGGAATTGTGGAATCAAAAGTTTTATTACTCTTACGAATATGTTTTACTGATCAAAATAAACAGAAATAGCGCATTTTGTTCATTAATTCTTAGCATTGTTATCGTTTGGTCGAAAAGCTATATAGATACATTAGTTGTTAATCTATCCAGTTCGAAAGTTTAGGTTATAAATGACAAGAAATAAATGAAAAAAATGCAACTATATTTCATGTACTCAAGTATCATTGAAACCAAATCTCGTTGTTATGCTAGTTTTAACGATGTTTTTTGACATAATATTTGTCCTATAGTAATCTACTGCCATGTAATGAGCATACCATTAAAACGATGGTAAAATTGACGATGCTCGTATCTCAAATGATCAAATTCTAGTGTATGTTCTTCAAAATCTATATCTTTTTCTTTGAGAAATTCGAAATCGGTCAAATGATTTTCAGACATTGGAAACTAGGTCCATACAGAGCACAATTACTGTGCTAAGTCTCATGGTGACGGCAAATTTCATTTTTACAGCAATTCGAGTTTTAAACGGTGATACTCTCAAAGTTTCTGTTCATAGAAACCAGAGCCTTAACATTTCTACTGGACGTTCTAAGCTCAGATTGCTGTAAAAATAAAATCTAACATTACTATGAAAATCAGTGCAAAGAATTACTCTGTGCGAATCGATTTTCTAATGACTGAAAATTGTTTGAACGATATCGAACTTTACAATGATAAGGATTTATTTGTCGAATGTTTGACGCTACAAGCATCGTCCTTTTTGTCATCGCTTCAATAGTGTGTGTTCATTATGTGGCATTAAATCACTAAAGAACAACAATCATGACTAAAAATATCATTCAAATCATCATGCCAACGAAATGCTTTTGCAATTTGTGCATTTGTTTTTCGTTATTTGTGACTTAAACTTTATGGATCAATAGAATTGTAACCAGTATATCTATAGTATAGGTTTTATACCAAACTGTAACAATGCCGAGAATTAATCGAACGCATAAGATGCTTCCGTTCACTATACTCATAGAGACATAAAATCAAAAGCGAACAAAGAATCAATTGATTTAAAGAAAAAATTAAATGTATTTTGCCTACACATATAAATCTATATGACAATAATAGTTGTATATCAATAGTTAAAATAAACAATACAATAATGTTCATATATTTTGAAAAAAATTCAATATAGTTAAAAGTATGTTTACAGTTGTAAACAATAATTCTTTCCATTAGCCGCTTGTTGAAGTCGTTTTTTACCATCTGCTGACAGATTACATTTTTCTAAATATAAGCATTTTAGTGATAGATTTTCCTTCAGTATATTGATGATATCATCAATACATTCATCATTGATTAACTTATTTCCACAGACACTCAATGTTCTTAAGCCTAATTTTGTATCTCGTGGTAAAACTTGAATAATCGATTTTATACCTTTTGCAGTAATTAGGTTTCTATCTAAATTTAATATACGTATCATTTGAGAATTTTTGGTTAATAATTTTGCTATAAGAATTGCACTCATATCAGTTATATTATTGTCAATAATGAATAAGTTTAGAAGAGATCGATTAGTTATGGCTTCAAGAATATAAGACAAACCTTCATCTTTTAAATCATTATTTGTAAAATAAACTATTTCTAATGAAACAATTTTAAGCATATGTTCTGCAATAATTTTAGCTGATTCTACTGTTATTAATTTATGTTGAAATCGTATCGATTTTGTTTGTGTAACATCTGCATCTAGTTCAAAAGGAATTGCGGTATGACATTCGATCGAATTAGACATACTATAGTAACCAGTACTATGTGAGCTTGCAATACTTTCTTCAGCTTGTTGATTTTCGGTTGGCATTCCAAGTACTTTTGAATTCATCAAAGATGGTAAAGTTGAAGAATGTGAATCATTTTCTTTAAATTCAGTTATATCTGTCTTTTCAATGATTGGTTCAATTGGTTTTGGATATGAAGAAATCTCTTCGAAATCACAATATGTCATAGTATCTTTGTCCAACTTTACATTATATGATAAATCATCTGTAGTTGTCTCGACATTTGAAGTTAATAGATTTGATATTGCATTTGAACATTGTGAATAAACATTCATTGTCGATGAACTATTTGTATCATTGACGACAGATGTTTCAAAAGTAGAAGAAATAGAACTATCCGTTTTTAAAAATGGAAATGGTGGTTCAATCTCTTTGATTTGAATAATCCATAGATGTGGTGCTGGATTAAGACGAGAAACAACAATAAATTGACGAGCAGCTGCTAAAAGAACTTCATCTTCTGTAGAATAATATGAATATTGATGAATCTCTTTTCCTGTAAAACATTCAATTATAAATATAGTTCCTATTCCTCCTCCTCCTAAATAGATTTCTGTTTGAAGAACAGCAAGTGATTTTGTACATGATGAAAAACCCCACCAAACAAATTCCTTGTCCATTGTATAGAATTCGTTGAGATCAAGTTTTACACCTCGATAAATAATACCACGATATGAAGGTATATTAGAAAGAGCACTAATGAAGAGTTTTAAATACAGAAACCAAGGTTTGAGTTGATTGGATCTGTCAGGTTTATCTGAACGAAGAGTCGAATTTAAAGCAGCATACAATGGTTTTTCGTCAGAAGAACTTCCCATTGTGTATAACATTATAGCTGCTAATTGATCTAAGGTCAGTTCGCTCTTAAGGTTTTCAGAATTGTATTTAGCTGCATAAACTTTTTCTGCAATATTTGAAACAATTTCGGTAAGCGGTTTGATGGCCTCTTCCAATGTTAAAAGAGGCATTTTTTCATAACCTTCTATAGGCAGAAACATTTTCTTGGGTTCTTCAGCTACGTCCAAAAGTCGACCACTATACATAATTGTATCTTTAGAATCAATATCTATAATCATTAAAAGTTAGTAAAGAAAACGTAAAACAATCAAAGAAAGTTATCTGACTAAAAGAACATCTCATTTCAATTAGTTCTTATCTTATATTGTCTGCAGAACTTTGACCTGAATCGAACAAAAAATAAAACTTCGGATCGAGACTCAATCAAGTCCATACTCAAGTTTTTTTTTCCACCAATATCTGGCACTCTCTGTGTACATGAATAAATGAAGGATCAGAGTTTTAGCTATTTACTGGATACTCTCAGAAAAAAAGTTAACTTACAGTAATGTCTTGTTATTAGCTTTCCTATAACTCGATTCTTCATGGATTAAAAGTTTTCACTTAATTGAAAAGAGTATTATGTTAAAAAAAGAAAATTATATAGTCAATTGTAATTTTTGTTAGTTTTTTTAGCGTGAGTTTAGTATTATTCAATAAAAATAACTTTGTAAAATTATAAATACAAAGTCAGGAAAACAAGAATAAGAGAGCAATCAGAGAAGAGAAGATGTGATAGAAGCCTTCCCCCTGATATTAGGATTTTTCGGAGAAAGTAAAGGTTTACTTTGTACAAAATGAACACAAATCAATGAAAAGTACAAGGATATGCATATTTCGATTAATTAACGAAAAACTGATCTCAACACAAGCTTCCTTCGAAACTTGTAGCTTGCGGTACTAACAATGGAGGTGTTTGTACTGTACATCGAAAAAGTGGCACATATTCGGGTCAAATGAAAGCTCTCACCGCCAAACTAACAAGGTTAAAATATTAGCTGGTAATGGCTTGCCTAGAGGGAGATATTTAACTTTTAAATTTAGGTATAACAATGAATGAGGAAAGGCTTTCTCTACTATTATATGGGCAAAACATAGTGTTGTTCGGGGCGATTAGGGGGTTTGTAGAGACCTTCTTTCATATGGCCCGAACAACACCATGTTCTGTCCTTATAATAGTCTCCCTCGGACAAAAAAAACGGCCTTTTTCCATTTAATTTTTGCATCACTTAATAAGTTGTTTTAGAAAAACAAAATATACCAGAAGATGCAGCGTGAAAAGAACTACAATTTACAAAGTAAATCTTATTTTAATTCTGTACTTTTTGTTTTCAAAAGAAGCAAAATTGTGTGCGACCAATTTTCGACGCTGGGAAAGAATCATTTTTTTTCTATGCGAACGAGAAATTCCTTTTTCCTTATTTCATCCTTTTATCAACTAATATGTTTTTGTAAAAAAAAATAATATATACCACAATATGCAACGTAAAAAGCTCTACAATTTACGCAGAACAGTTTATTGAAATAAGAAGAAAGGAATTTTTCATTGGTGTAGAAAAATGATCCTTTCGCAGCGTCGAATATTGGTCGCACTGAATTTTGCTTTTTTNAGATATATGTCAAACTAACCTTAATTTTATTTTCATTTACATTGCAGCGACAATTAACTATAATGTATACTTTTATTTTCATGCATAATGACATAATATATTTTACAATTATTATTTTTCGTTAGACATACACATATAAGAATCAAGCATAGAGTAATGAAAATAAAATTAAGGTTAGTTTGACATATATCTCGACAATATGAATCATATTTTCAATGAATAAATCAATTCATTCAACAAGCATCTGAATGAATAAATATTTTGCAATTTCAACAAACATTAACTGACCTTGCGAATGATGAAAACAAAATTAAAGAAGGAAAAAAGTTACAGCACATGTACATGCTTCTTTTCTCGTTTGCAACGTTAACACAACATATACAGATTTTTTTTTGCGCTTATAAATAAGAAAAAAAATCATTTCTTGAAGCCACGAAATATCAAACAACTCAGTTAGATTTACTAATAATTCTAGTATTTTTTTTTTGTACATTCAACCAGATCATACATATTTTATTTTCAATCTAAATAATTCAATCAATTGAAATCCTTCTTTTGCATCTGTGCGTCTTAATCACAGAATATATAATTTGAAATTTTTTTTTCACGAATATAATAATAGTTTAAACATTATCAGTTCTAGATTTACGAGTTTCAAATGGGTCAACATTTGTCTAGCATCAATTCACAAATAGTTAATTTACTTGAATCAAATTGTTCTATTCCTAGTCCAACTGCAGTCGTATCTGGTATTGGTTCAGAAGATGTTAGTTTATTTTTATCTTCAGAAATTTCATCGAACGCAATTAATGATAAATATCAGATATCAAAACAATGGACTAAACAAATTCAAAATTATTTATACCATTTAATACATATACCCGACTTTGAAATAGTCAATACTCAAATGAATAGTATATGTACATCCATTCTTACTGACTACCAACAAATAATACAAGAATTAAATAATGATTTTGAAAAAAAGGAACAATTTAAAATATCTCTTTTAAATAAACTTAAAAATGATAATGATAATAAACAACAATCTTCATTAGCATCAAAACTTTCTACTCTATTTAAATTTGCTGAAAAACATGCATTACCAGGAACACATCATTTACATCAATCAATAATAATAGATTCATCAGCATCAAGTAATCGAGTTACAGAAAAACAGTTTGAAACAATTTTAAACAAATTTTTAACTTCCAATAAATCATTGAAAAATATTCTATTTGTCTTAAATAAATTTCTATTCGATACAAATAATGTTTATGATTTACGAAATATTTTAACACAATTCAATGATCGATTTTCAGGAAATCGTCGTGAATGGGAAAATGAACAGATGACAAATAATAATAAAACAGTAAAACAAACAATAGGTTAGATTTTATATTTTCAATGAATTAAATTTTTAGTTTTATTGTTTTTTTTTAATGAAAATTTTCAGATGCAAAATTATTTGCTCATTTAACTTTAATTGGAGCATATCCAAATAGTCGACTTAAAAATATGGTTAGAAAACAATTTACAGGACAATTTATATCATTTTTTATATTTACACATATTAATTTTCATAATACAATCAATACGAATAAACAATTTAATTCTGGTTCAATTGATAAATCAATGTCATTTGAATTTCATCCCGATACATATAAACAATTATTTGACATTATCAAACAATTATCAGTAATATCAACGAAAGATTTAAATATAAATCTTATTTATATATTAATAGTTTGTTTGAGATTATTTACAACACATTTAAAATTTCTATTTGTAATAACAACAAATTCATTTAATAATTTATTATTAACAAATGAGAATAGAACAACAATCAATCGTATTGATCAAGAAATTAATTTAAATGAATTGGCTATTTCTAATGATGATCTACAATTATGGTTTGATACTTTATTAATATTAGCTTGTCAAGAGAGTATAAAACCAGAACAAACGACAATTAATAGTCAAGCATCAAAATGTCTTATTCAAATTCTTGATAGGAAAGTATCTTCATTTACAGAAAAATTATCTTTTATTCATCAATATGTTAGCGAAAATAAATATTTTATATTAGTTGAAGAATTATTAATAGAATTTAATACTAATACAACATTATTCAATTGGATTGATGTATTATGTAATAATAATTTTGACAATACAAATGCATTTAATATATTATATTTATTTTTGGATATTTATTTTAATCCTTCAAATGATATGAAACCAAGAATAAAACAACAAATTCAACAAATAATACAACGATTTCAACAACTTATTTTCATGCAATTATCATCAACATATTCTCTTGCAAATAAATATATTTCTTATATATTAAATAATTTCAATAGTAAATCAGAAATAGTAAACGATTTATTGAATCCAATTCTTATTGGCCTCGGTTTAATGACAGAAACACATTTTAATTTTACAACAATTCAAGCAATAATTACTTATGTTTTACCGTTACTAGCAGAATTTATATTAAAAAATTCAATCAATGAAAATATAATAGCTAATAATCTACATTACATTTATTGGCTATTAGGTAAAATGAGTTATATTTTGATAGGAGGTCCACAAAATAATGTATTAGAAATAAAATATATCGAAAAGCTACAATCTCCTCTGTTTGCTGGTGGATGTGAAAAATTAACTATCGAAAGTAATCAATATCTATTGAATTTATTTGAATCGAATATAGTCGATTATATTCAACTTAAAACAACAGATTATAATTTTGAACAATCATTATTCGATCATGAATTTTTAATGTCAATTTATAATAATATTAATCAAGGTGCACAATTAATATCAAAAATAAAAATGTTTATCAAAGATAAACAATATTTATTACAAAAATCAATAGAACAACAAGCTAATCATGCATGTGCAGCTTTATTTGCTGTTTATATTAAATTTTTTCGTCGAATCAATTTAGCTAAATATGAACTTACTAGAACAGATGATAAAAAACCACATAAAAAACTTTTATCTATTTTTGAATATGCTACACATGTTTATATATTATTTGCTAGAACAAAAGGACAAGGTGGTAATTGTGATGAACTTTATGATCAAATTAAAATGAATACATTATTTTTGTTAACATCTATTAAAGAAAGTAATTTAATTTCAATAATTGAATATGAAATTGATGAAACAATAAATAAAACAAAATTAAAACATCAATATTCACGAAAAATAATAAAAAAATATGATTTTAGATTATTGAGAAATATGTTTCAAGCTTGTACGCGTTTTAAAAAAATAATGTTAACAAAAAAGAAAATTAATGAAGAAAAACAAAAAAATGAAAATATTCTACGACGAACTATTGATAATTATATATTTAATGAAAAAAACTTTGAATCAAATGAATTAATACAATGTATGTCACGGCAATATGAACGTGCAATGATAAGATTAATAATATATAAATTTATTTATAAATTTATACAAAAAATATTTGATTACAAAGATAAAAATCAAATTCTTACATGTTTAAGAATTTATTTACCATATTTAAGAAAAACAAATATTGAATGGTCATATTTAGAAAATATATCAGCAGCAAATATTCAATTAAAAGAAGATATCACTAAGAATTATTATTTAATTATTAAAAAAATCTTTTCTTATTTATTACAATCAACAAGTATTGATCAAGTCACATTAGTACAGAATGTGTTCTATTTACTTAATTTATCATATGAACTAACAGATATTTATTATTTATATAATAATGAATTTCTTGAAATTTTAAATAATACATTTTTAAATTCGAATCTTGATATAAAGTTTATTAGTTACAATTGGTTTCGTTTGTATGTATTGAAATTTTGTGAAAATTTCCAATTAGAATCAAATTTAGTATTAAACGAAATACAAGAATTAATTTTTAATAAAATAATTTTAACTGAATTAAAATTATTTAAACAATTATCTTCAATAAATATAGAAAACAAAGTTATAGACGAAAAAAATTCATTCAATAATGTTACTATTGAATGGTTTATAAAAGCAAAAGACACAAGTAATGTATCAACGAAATTTGAAATTGATCTTTATATTAATCAATATTTAATGATTCTATTACGATGTATTCATTTCTATGAACATGTACAATCATATTGTGCAACTGATAAATATATTGAAGAACTAATTTATCTATATCAAAATAGTCAAAATCAAATAACTTGTTTGCTTTCATTAAAAATTCTACGCAAATTAATTATATTTCTATCTGAAGATCTTAATGAACAATCAAAATTAATGATGAATAATTTTTTAACGAATATTTTATTTTCAATTAATAAGACGACAACAGACATAACCACTGAATTAATTTACTTTTATCGAACTATTATGTCATCTAAATCACCATTGCAAACAATGGCTATTCAGCTGATTTTAGATACTATTACATCTAATTTGAAATTATTTCAATCGATTGATAATGTTCTATCATCATTATGTATATTAGGAGGTTATATTCAACCTTTTTGTTTAGGTTCAATTGTAGAAATTCATGATATTGATGAAACTCAACTGGGAATTATTATTGATATAAATAAAAATGTTCGTGATTTGAATACAACGGATACATTACCTTATCTTGTTCAATTTATTCAAACAAATGAAACTAAATGGATAAGAGAAGATAAATTAAGAATTCAAGTAGATGTTCCAGCACCAAATCTTCTTGAATTAACTGGTACAAATGAATTTATAGATTTGTTATTTGATGCATTAGCATATTTTGTACAAATTGATAAATCAACAATAGATTCTTTACTATTATTACAATTAAAACGTCGATCAATTTTGGTTTTATATCGAATATTAAATCATAAAAAACTTGTAGATATTTTCATACAAAAACCATATATATCAATCATAGCTCAATTATCTATATCAGCTTTATTATTAAAACCATCTGAAAAACCAACAGATTTACAATTATTAAATAAACATCAATTAGAACAATATTGTTTAAGTTTGGATCGTTGTAAATATTATAAACAAATTTTTGATAATACAAATAAAACAAATAATGATGAATTTATTATTTGGACAAAGATTCCATTTAAAACAGATTTATTAACAGATGATTTATCATCAACAAATGAATGGAAATCATCTATGTCAAAAAGAGATATTCAATTATTTAAAAAAGGTCGATTAGGAAATGATGAAATTAAAATTATAGAATTATCATCTCAACTTTCTGGTAAATGGTTTACAGAAGAATGTGGTATAACACATCGATTTCCAGGACGTGTTTATTTAGTATCTGAAAATTCGAATGCATTATCAGCTATATTTATTATTGAGAATTTACAATTAACTGAAGGTAATTGGTATTTTTGTATTCGATTATTACAATCAACATCAGTACGTATTGGATGGGCAACAAATGGATTTAAATCAAATCATTCTATTGGAATAGGTAATGATCAATATTCTTGGTCATATGATGGATCTCAAGGTATGATTTATCATAATGAACAATATCCATTTGAATTTGAAAATATTCGTTGGAGTATAAATGATGTTTGTGGTTGTGGAATTGAAATTAATGGTGATAATATACGAATTAATTATTGGATAAATGGATATTTTTTAGGTACAGCTTTTGCTCATCAATTACCAATTAATTCAACAACAACTATATGTAATATGTTACCAAATGGACATCGAACAAGTTATTTTCCTGGTGTTAGTTTAAATGTAAATGATACATCAATTTTAAGTAGTTATGAATTTATATTTCATCCAATGGATATGTTTGAATGTCCATTACCAAACGGTTATAAACCATTAGTAGTTCCGACTCTATTAGATATTGATGATTTATTTGTTCCTTATCCATTTAATGCTTATTTAATTGGTACTAAAATAGAAGATTATACTATTCACAAACGAAATAATAAATCAATTCAATTTTTACGTGATTTTATTAATAATCATCATCTTGAATGTAAATTTATATTAGATAATCATCAATTAATATTAACAGAACAAAGTCAAGGTTTTCCATTAACTATAGATTATAATGAATCATTAACAATTAGTTTTAATTTTTCAATTTTAAAGATTCCTAATGATTATTTTGATATTTCATTATTAACATTTAACATACAAGATACATATTCAATACGAATACCAATTAATAAAATTACGAATAATACACAAATAGCAATTGTAATTCAAACAAATGAACGAAAGATAAAAGTCTATATTAATAATGAATGTCGAATATTCGACTGTCCAATTATAACAAAATTTAATATTCATATTCTACCAATAATATCTGTTGGAATTCAAAATTTTGCTATTTGGAAATATGCATTATCTGAAGAACATATTCAACGTTTATTTACTTCTGGTTTATCCTATGTTGCAATTGATTATTATCGATTAAATCAATATCAAAAACAAGTAAATACACTTACATTTACTACGAATCAACAATATTTTGAAAATGATTTACTTATTCCATTTAATGAATCATTTGATGAGATTAAATGGGAGAAAAAGAAAATAGAATCTGATGAAGATGAATCAAAATATTTTAATACAAACAATGGAAATATACAATTATTTGGAAATAAAACTTATTTTGTTTTAGATAAATCAATTGACCCATGGCTTGAATATACACTCATTTTTGATATATCTATTAATTACTTACCAATAACATTAGTTAGATTAAATACACAAACAGAAATATGTATAACACATGATGGTCAACTTTATATATTGATTAATAATGAAAAAACTATTCAAAGTGAATTAAAATTGAATTTAAATGAATATATACGTTTAATAATTTCTGTTCATGATAAATCTATTAAAATCTATATTAATGGATTATTAAATCTTGATGCAAATCTAGACAATAATCAATTGATAATAAAAGATAAACGAATTGATCTATTTAAAGAATTAGATTTAACAAAAAACATAATTAGTGAAGATACACTTCGAATCGAATGTAAATCAATAACTTATCTAAATAAAGCAATAAATGAAATTAATGAAAAAATGACATCAGCAAATAATTCATTAGAAAGTTTAGTTACATTATCATATTCAATTATTTCACCAAGTTTAATTCGTATTGGATATGATGAATTATCAATAAAACTTGCTATGAAACAAACTATAACTAGAAATATTCAATTAATTGATACAATTTTACGTGAAAAAAAATTTAATAAATATAATGAAAATATTTTATCAAAACTTGGATTTTCAATTAATCAAGAAAAATTAAAAGATTTATTTGAATTTTCTCAATTTGATACTGAAGAAAAAGTAATAAATCTTGCTGAAGTATTATTTATTCATTGGAATGATATTCAAATATTATCACCATTATCAATCGATAAAAATTGGTTTCAACAAACAATTGATCATTTAAATATTAATAATAATCTTACTGAATGGATTCAAGATAAATCACAAATAACTGAACAAACTGATCTTATTTATCAATTAATTGATTTAAATCAATCTATTCAAGAAAAATCAATACTAATCAATGATAATCAATGGAAATATCTAGATATGACTCAACTAAAATATCATGAATCTCGTATTTCTTGTGAATATCGATTAATTGCAATCTATTCACATTATATAATTTTAAATATGTTAAGAATTTGGTCTTATGATGGATCATCTTTATTTCCATTAGAAAAATTTGGTGATTGTAAATTTATTGTTAAACTATTACGATTATTAGACTATCATTATAGATATACACGTTTACATACAGATGAAACTATTGATCGTATGAGTTTATTAATAAATTCGATTATTAAAATTGAATTAAATGAATTAATTAAATATTATAAAATAAAACATAATAATATAACTTATGATATTTTACAATCCAAAGCACCATTACTTTATCATTTACAAAAAGATATTATGATTCAATCAATTAAAATTTGCATTGATCCATCATTATTAATCTTAGAAAATAATGATGAATATGAAATTGAAAAACCAAATTTTAAATTTATTCTTAAACTAGTTCAATTATTTGTTAAATTAATTTCTGAAAAATCAACAATAAAACAAGAAGATATTGATGTATTAATTTCATTATTATTTCCAGAATCTTTAATCAATGTATTATTCAATCTATTTATTTTAAATCCTAAACATGAAAATAAAAGTATTATTCTACGTTTATTTTCTACGTAAGTCGAATCTTTATTTTTCTCATTAATAAATAATTTTAAAATATTTTGCTAATAAGTAAGTTTCAGGAAGACGAATAAAAGTCTGAAAGAACAAAGACTCTTGGACTGCCTTCTCAAAGTTATGGCTCATATTCTTGAAAAAGCTTAAATATTTGCGATGAATCATTAACCATGTAATAGAAATAGAAAATATCGATGGCCTATGCAATTTCTTATTGTTGACTGAGAACAAAATCGACAGAAAAAGTGTTTTGTATACAAATATTTATATTTTCAATAGATATCGTAATTAAAAAGCAGTACTAAACGAATGACGATAGAAGACCGAATCTAGGATTGAAGAACTCATCTAACTCTAATTGAAAAATTATTTGATTTGAAAACATAACTGAAATTATCAATATTATTAAAAATATTTTTTGAAATAAATCGAAACAAGGCTTTCTTTTTGTTTCAAACCCCAATGATTAGAGTTAAAACATATCTAGAAATTAGATTTTACTCTCAATTATATATATATATCTTGGAATATTTCTCTAATCAATTGACGATTGGCAGTCAGTTACTGAAATCAATGTTCAAATACGATTTACCGCTGATTTTCAAAAAATTATTTCTTGTACTATAATCAAAATAAAATCTGATATATTCACCGATCTTCAATGCTATGTTCCGATGCTGACAACTAATCAACATAGACATAACTTTGTAAAAGTATCCTTTCTGGTTTTCACATCCTATACAATTCAAACATGGAGAAAAATCGTCAGTAGATCGTTCAATATAATATGCGCTACGGTAGCGGCTAATCGGCAGTAGTATGAACAAACGTACAACATGAGTAATCACACTGAAGCTTACTTATAAGCAAAAAAATTAGTTTAATCGGCGTTAGTCTGTAGGAATCGATTCTTATTGGCACAAATTTTGTGAGATGATTTTTGATATTTTTCTTACTCTTTGTCTATAATTTAGAAATAGTTAACTATATTAGTTGTTGATGTAGTTTTGAGTCTGATCAAAAAATTCTTTCGTTCTAGTTTTAACGATACCATGCACATAGATCTAGTATGACTTTGCCTATATCGTTTAAATGTCTGTAAAACATATAATCATTAGAAACTTTTCTTTTTAGTCTAATTCAAACAAGTCATAATTTTAATTTAAACAAAAATATTCAAAATTTTTTATTTCATTTATTTACTGAATTACCACCAAATTCTACTTCAATAAATACTCAAACAATGAGAACATTTCAAATAGCTATTATGGATTTAGTTTATCTCTTAGTTGAAAGACAAAAATATCAATTAACATCAATAGATACAATCAATGAATTAGTATTTAAATTACCTAAAAGTTTTCATGATTTAATATTAATGATTGATGTTATTAAAGCTTTAACTGATAAAACAAAACAAACATCATTTCCAGACATGTTTATAATACAATCAATTATCTTATTAGGTGAAAATCTTCAATTAACTAGAGATGATATTGAAAAATCAAATAATCATTTTGATACAATATCTGATTTACAATTAATTCATTTTATGAATAATAATCAACTTTTAAAAATATCTTTTATTGAATTTATTCATAGTTTACCAACTGAATCTATATCTAATTCATCATATTACAGAAGTTATCCATCATTATGGCATATTCCAGCTATCTCTATTCAAATTCGTGCTAAAATTATCTATGAATTAAATATAATCTTAGAAAAATTAGTTGCATTTATTGATCTTAGTCTATATCCTGGACAAAGTATTCTTACAGATAATATTCAAAAAATAAAATCATATATTTTATACGAAACAAAATCTAAACTTTTCGATACAACTGTAACCATAACGTCATTAGAAACAGATAATGATATTCCGACAGTTAATTTCGATACAGTTAAAGCAAGTTCAAATACAACATATACAATGTTTAATCAAGCTTATGAACAATTACATAATAATGCACATATAACATTTCGAAAAGAATATGATCAAGTATGGCGTGCACAATATCTTGCTATGCATAGTACTGATCAAGGTGGACCATTTCGTGATTCTGTAACATGTATTTGTTCTGATATATGTAGTACACGATTATCATTATTTATATTATGTCCAAATGGACGAACAAATAGTGGTTTAAATGATGATCGTTGGATTCCGAATATATTTCCACCAAATGAATCAATTCCAAATCGAATAAAAAAACAATATCAATTTATTGGACAATTAATGGGTATGGCTATACGAAAGAAACATTATTTATATTTAAAATTTTCTAGCTTATTATGGAAACAATTAGTTCGAGAACAAATAACTATTGAAGATATTGAAAATATTGATGTACAAAGTTTTACAATGATTAATGAAATGGAAAAAACTATAAAACAAAATAATTCATCAATTGATACAAATGAATTTCTTAGTAGTATTTTAGATGAACTTCGATTTGAAGTTGTAAGTTCAAATGGACCAACTTATGAACTCGTTCCGAATGGTAAACATATTCCAATAGCAATTTCTAATTTTAAAGACTATTGTTCATGTTATCGTGAATATCGTTTAAATGAATTTCATCGACAAATTGAATGTATTCGTCAAGGTTTATATAGCGTTGTTCCAGGTTATTTTTTAGTTTTGTTTACAGCTAGTGAACTTGAAGAAATGATATGTGGAAAAGGAGAGATGGATGTGGAATTATTAAAAAGAAATACCTCATACGGTGGTCATTACAATAAAGATTCACCATCTATTCAACGATTATGGACAATTCTAAGAGAAATATTCAATGAAGAACAGAAAAAATTGTTTTTAAAATTTGTTTGGGGACGATGTACATTACCAAATTGTGATGATGACTTTGGAACAAAATTTCGCATTGAACCATATATTCTATCCAATGAATTCATCGATGGAGCACTGCCAAGTAAGTCACATATACTTTGCTTTAATAATAATGACATTAAGATTCTTTTTATACTTCATAAAAAAATGTCGTACAGAAATAGTTTTTAATATTTTTGCAATAGATTTTCTTAGCCTTTGTTATTGACAATTGTATACTGAAAAATTCATCGATGCATTTTTTTCCAATTTTAGGAGCTCATACATGTACTTTTGTACTTGATTTACCTGATTATTCAACGATAGATATCATGTATGATCGTTTGAATTATGCTATAACTTATTGTTCAAGTATCGATGGAGATGGGAACATGAATGAAGCACCTATATCAACTGATTTAGAATCTGATTCAGCAACAGAAGAATAATGAATAGAATGATCAGATTGACAAACTTTAGGTTCTCATCGAATAGTTTAACATTAACATAGCAATTTCATTATTGAACTATTTCCTATGAATGGTAGCATTGTGTCTGTTAATTGCAGATCCCGTTGAAGAAAAATCGGATTTGAGAAAATAAATTCATATTGATAAAAATGATATTTATTTGCTAATATTTAATAATTTTTCGTAATTTTTTATATTACAAATCATAAGTATTCAACTATTTAGATCTATCAGAATATTCATGTATTTTCTTTCTCCTGGTTTTGTCCTGCCAGAGCTTAACCTTGTTCACAATAGTGATTTACATCTATTTTGACCTTTCGTTGCATAGGACACTTCGATTGATCCAAAGTCTAAATGTTCCGGACAAAGCTTCTCAATGTGTTTCTACTGGCTGTTTCGTGGACGTCCGACGGGCCCCTTCTTCATGAGTATGATATGAAATATTGCGTCGAAAAGTTTCTCATGTGGCATTCTCAAGACATGTTCTAAATATCCAAACTGCGAATGTTGTCTTGTAGTATTCGGCCAGTTGCTCTCCTGAAAAATTTCATTTCAGCCGCTTGTACAGGTCGTTCAGTTTATTTTGAAACGATTTGCATTCAGTTTTTCTTCGTTATTAACTAATACAAATCACATGGTTCTCATATCAGTTTATTCCCCTGACACTCTAGATGCTGTCATGATATTTATATTTTAGATAAACGAATGCCTCGTAATAAAATATCTGATAATATCGAAGGGGTCGTCAAATATCTTTTGACGAAAAAGTGTTCGTATTCTGTGATACAACAAGAATTATCTGAAATGAATCTTAATGTATCAAAAAGTACTATTAGTCGTATTGCTAACAAACTTGGAAAAGAGTGCCGGTTAGGTTTATTAAATAATCAAAAACCAAAATTTTATCGTTGCCGTCATGTAGCGACACCTGCAACTGTTCGTCGTATTACGTCATATATAAGTTAAGAAAATCTTCCAACAATCTTGTTAATGGCTGCAAGGTGTAGTATTAGTGTTGGTACTGCTGTTAGTATTATTCGTGATATTATCCATGCAACACATGGTAAAAAAAGGCCGGTACATCGTTTATATCCAGCTGTCATTGAAAAGAGACGATCTCGAGTTTGGCGTATGTATCGTCGATTATGCAATGAAAAATATAGAAGTTATGTAACTACCGACGAAGCATGGTTTTATCTCAATGCAAGTCAAGATGTTAGAGATATATATTATGTCAGAAGTGATGGATTACCAGAAGAAGTTAAAAAAATCGAACGAAATGATTTATATCCGGTGGCTGTGCTGGTATAGATCGGTGTAAGCACACATGGTAAAACTCAGTTACATTTTATTGAGCATGGTTCAACAATTACCAGTCGATACTATATTGATCATATAATAGAACCGTTTATTAAATATGTTATTCCTC
>CAJNSZ010000077.1:0-43603 GCA_905329745.1 Rotaria sp. Silwood2 | reverse complement strand
ACTCAATAGTCAGTTCATTAGTGTTGCATTTCGATAATATTTTGTTTTATTTAGACCACAGAAACATATTGAACCAAAATAGCTATCATATCGTAGACGATGTCACCTCATTCGTGGTAGCTCATTCACATCATGCAGCAATGATTAAAGAGTGGAAACGCGATATTGAAACCAGAAGAGATAAAGCTAGAATTTTTTCAATTTCAGGTGAAGACACCTTAGAGGTACGAGATGATGAGATGCAGATTGAAGTCGTAACTGCTGAAGTACCAACAAGTCCATATAAAACGCAAACTACCATGGTATCACCTGTGACTACAACTATAGCAGTGTCATGCCCAACGAAACCTGACACCATCAAACAATTCGCACTAAATAGTCAGCAAAAATATGCTTTCATGATTGTTACTAGTCATCTAGATGGCGAGAATCAACTTCATACAGGTATATATTATTCGATTTTCTATTAATTAAATATCATTGACCATAATTATTTAGACACTAGCGATAATCAGTTACTGATGTGCGTACCTGGCTGTGGTGGTACTGGAAAATCTCAATTGATTCGTGCAATCATTAAGTATTTCCAAGTCACGAAGAGACTCAAAATGCTGCGTAAACTGGCACGAACATCTATAGCAGCGGCAGAGATTGATGGATCGACTATTCATTCATTTTTAGGTGAGAATCGCAAAAATTACAAAAAAAGCAAACATGAACATTCGGACCTGGCGACACAAAACTGGAAAATGAATGGCGCCAAGTAAAATACTTGATAATCGATGAGATGAGTATGGTAGGACTTAGCCTATTAGGTCAGCTTAATCGGATAGTGAAAACGGTAAAGCACATAAATTCGGATGCTCCTTTTAATGGTGTAAATGTCATTTATTTTGGAGACTACCTGCAATATTCTCCAGTGTCGGATAAGCCTCTCTATCACAGCTCCGCATCGTTACAGCAATATACAGGACATCAAATAGAAATGCAATGCGCACAAAAAGTGATATCAAAAATTAATTGCGTTGTTGAATTAAACCAACAAATGCGAACCGAAGATGTGCGATACTTTGAACTCTTAAACAGATTGAGAAAAGAACAGTCGACTATTGAAGATTATAAACTTCTTTGTGCACGGGTCATCGGAACTCCAAATCTTCAAGCATCTTTACAACAGAAGTCGTGAAAAGAAGTATGTCTATCCAATCTTTTCTATATGTCATCAAATTTTCTTTTATAGGCCCCAATACTCGTTTTTCGGAACGCAATTCGTACTCAAATTAACAATAGAGCCGTGCTGAAAAAACCAATAGAGATGGAATTTAGGCCGATCATTTGCCTTACTCAAGATTACGCTAAAGGAACAAGGATTGAAGATTCACAATTACGCAAAGCGATTCTCGAACTACCTGACAATAAAACGGAGCATCTTCCAGGCTACTTACCTCTCGTTCCAGGGATGCCCGTTTTACTAACAGAAAATATTGCGGCTGAACTTGAACTCTCCAATGGGACGCGTGGTATATTTCGTCAGCTTGTATATGATGAATTGAGTGACGACATTCAATTTGACAAAGCAGTTTTCTCAAACCATACTAAGTTTATAACACAACCAAAATATGCTTTGGTAGAGTTCTCGAGCTGCAAGCTTGATTCTGAACTCAAATTTGATATCAAGGAGCTTCTTCCCGAAACTCTTTCAAAAATTGCCAAAGTGGCAAAACGAACAACAAAAATTTCGATCAAGCGTAAAGCTCTTCCGTTAATAGCTGCCTATAGCATAACAACACACAAAAGTCAAGGTCAAACGCTTAACAAAATTATTGTTGATCTCGTCAGGCATCCTGATCGTGCGTTCTTTTCAATTCTCATCTCTACAAGTGAAGCCGTCAGCAGCACAAGCAGAGGAACTCCATAGATTAGACACGATCGCAAAAAACACTCGAAAACGTTTTTCTTCAATTCTTTAGATAATTTGTGTCTTACTACCGTTCTAATGTAGTTATAGTCTATGAACAATGACACATTTATTATTTACAGCACAACTCATTGCTACCTGTTTTCAGCTTTGTTATCTTCATTGTTTGGTGATCTTTCTACAAGTAATCTATTAAAATAAAAACTTCATGCATGCATTAGTACAAAAAGAAAAATTAATAGTTGCAACCATCTACCGGTATTACATTCAATAACTGAACACGCATGCGCTGAAGCAGTATGTGACCTGAGAATGAAGCCACAGATACTTTTCCTGGGCGGGTAACACCTTTCATCTGAAGTTGCAGCAACGATAACAAACTTTCTTAGAACGACATGTTTTGAAGCTCAGTTTTCCCAACTGAGCTTCGTCTGCACTGAAATGAGTCGCAAAGTGCGAGCTAAAATAGATCTCATTTTGGAAAACAAAGTTTTCTGAGATCAATACAAACTTATTTAAATTTCTGTAAAACATAATGCATTGGATGCAAACGCAACAGAACCCTTCACTCTATCAGCGATATTTCGAACTCAGCAATGAATATCTTCCAAACGGTTCTTCTGATTCAGTGAATCGATAAAGTTTTATACAAATTGTTTCTGAAACAAAATGTCTTATTCACGGCAGCATACAGTACAAAATTTCAAAAAACTAATCACGGATTTGGATTCCCCAACCCCAGGAACCTTTGGTCAAACTCTATAAAAAATCATTGTTTTCGTAAAAAACTCTTTCTTTGTTTAAAAAAAAGAAAATTCAAAATTTCAAAAAACTGATCACGGATTTGAATTTCTCGACCCGAAAAATCTTGGGTCAAACTTTGTCTCACGTAGTTTAATGAATAAACTCAGTTCACCTCCGGCGCTCTAATGAACAAACGAACGAAGATAACTCACTCAGCGTATGACCCTCCTTTCAGTAGAGGGAATAAAAGACACTGACGAACGTCTACAAACATCAATAGTTTTCTTTTTCATTTTTTCCATTGAAATGATGTCTTATGTAATTATCCAATAGATGAGTCAAGCAATTGGTTACATAAACAGATTTATTTTCTAAAACTCCAAACAAACAAATAAACAAGCAAAACAATCAGTACTATTTGTCTGTTAAATTTTCTGGACGTTCTTGAGCCATATTTAATTTATAATAGATGCCTTGTTGTGAAATTAATTGTTCATGACGACCACTTTCTTTAATTTGGCCACGATCAACAACACAAATTTTATCAGAATTTCGAATTGTTGATAAACGATGAGCAATGGTTAAACATGTTCGACCTGCTCGTGCTTGATCTAATGCTTCTTGAACAACTTTTTCACTTTTATTATCTAATGCTGATGTTGCTTCATCAAGAAGAAGAATTTTCGGATTTCGAATTAAAGCTCGAGCAATAGCAACTAAAAATCAAAAGATTTTCTCAAAACAATAATTTATTTTATTTAAAAAAAGTCTACTTCGTTGTTTTTGTCCACCAGATAATTGACCACCTTTAGCACCGCATGAAGTTGCATATCCCTAAACGATAACTTTATGTCAAAAAAGAAAAAGACAAGAAAAATCTTGAATTTAACCTCAGGTAATGACGTAATTACATCATGAATATTTGCTTTTCTTGCTGCTGCTTCAATTTCATCTTGTGTTACTTGTCGATTATTATCACCATAAGCAATATTATCACGAATTGAAAGATTAAAAAGAACAGGCTCTTGTTGTACGAGACCAAGTAATGATCGTAACCATTGAATATTTAATGTTTTTATATCATGTCCGTCAAGAAGAACTGTACCAGCAAGTGGATCATAAAAACGTTGTATTAATGCAACAGTTGTCGATTTTCCACTACCCGATGGACCAACAAGTGCTGTTGTTGCACCTGAATTACATGTCAAATTTAAATGACGTAATATACGAAGTTTTGGTCGAGCTGGATAACGAAATCGAACATCTCGAAATTCAATATTTCCAGTTACATCAGACTAAAAATGAAGACTTGGCAATAAATAATTAATTAAAAAAGGAAAAATATTTTTACAAGTGTAATGCCAGATGAATCCTCAGGATCAATTTTTGATTCACGTTTATTTAATTCAAGAATACGTTTAGCACTAGCTTTGCCTTTTGAATAACTTGGTGCCATAGATGCACTACGTCCAATAGACATTGCAGCGAAAGTAACAACGCTAAAGACTCGAAAAACACCATCAAAGGTCATTTCTTTATTTTGAATAAGCGTCACACCATAACCAAATGCTGCTGCGTGGACTATATTTTAAAATATAAATAAAACGTTTTTCTTTTGAAGAAATAATTTCTTACTAAAAAACATCAATGAATTAGCAAGAGCATTAGCAAAGGCTATATAATGAAGATACAACATACGACTTCTGAAATACAAAAAAAAGAAGAAGAAAATACAAACGAGTTTTTAGCAATATTTATTTAAATTACCGAAAATCACGATCAAATGCTTCTTCATATAATTGAATAAAATGTTCTTCTAGACTAAGTGATACAACTGTACGAATATTTTCAATAGCTTGTGTTGCATGCTAAAAAGAATATATTAATAATTGATGCATGTTGAAAATATAGAATGAGTTTTAACGGAAGAAAAATCATGTATTAGCACTGAAAAATACCATTTTCTCATTTTTCATAAATAAAAGAAAATATCTAATAGCCTAGATTAGCATCTGAATTATATCTCTATTCATTCAGTAATGAAATGAACAAAAAAAACCTGAAATAGAAATTAATGTTACTACAAAACTATATTTTTAGAAATTACTGCTTATACAGTTCTCGGATGATGTCTAAGATAATAAAAACTTCATAGTCAAGATGCTATTTTTCTTCAATGTATCTTGCATTTCTGAGTATTGTAGAAGAACCGATTTGCTAGTTGTAACCAATGAAAAATCAAGAAGAAGCTTTTAAACCTGTCGGAAACATTTTCTAGTTGAGTTGACGTAGCTGCCGGATTAAGTGTGCCGACGTTAACTAACGTGCCTCAGACTTTCAAAAAAAAATGTAAAAATGAAACAATTTTCTAAACAAGCAGTACTAGTTTCTTTAAGTTTGATATCGAGCAGAAGTGATAGATTTTATCAGAAAAAATTTATCGATAAACTGCAGTTAACCGACAAATACCGGCGGGTTTTGATTACATAAAAAAGAATATATATAAAAAAAAACAGATATACTTTTCCTCCATCTTCAGCATCAGATGTTGTTTCTTTTTTATCTCCAGCTGCCTTAGAAAATTGTTGACCTTGAATAAGACCTGTAAAAACCATTAATGGTGTAAAACAAAGAATAACTAACGTAAGTTTCCATCCAGCTTCAAAACTAATAACAAGAGCTGTAATTAATGCACCTATGGCAGTGAGAATAGCACCAAACGTAGGACCAGTAAATCCTTTAAGTGAAGCTGCATCAGAAGAAAGTCGTGTCACTAATGCTCCTAAATTATTTTCATCCATATCAAACCATCCAATTTCTTGTCGTAATATAGTTTTAAAAGATATTATTCTCATACGCATTGTTAATTCTTCTCCAGCTTTAGCTAAAGTAACTGATGATATTATTTGACTTATTGCACCAGCAAGACCAACTAAAAAAATTACATATGTATAGGTACGTATTTCATCTTCTTGCTTGTTTAAATCTGTTTCTGCTAAAGCTCCAAATACGTTAGAAAAAATTAAAGAAAATACCTAAAATAAATAATAAGAAGAAAACAAATTATAGATTATTTTTGTATACCGGAGTAACTGCACCAAAAATAAGTGATGCAATTGCACCAATTAAAAGATAAAACCATTCAGGAGAATTTAATCGTAAAACTTTAAATAGAAATGGCATACTAAAAAAAGGTTTTTCTTCTACATCATCCATTGCTCCAAGATCATGTCCTGTTTCACTATTGATTTCTGATGCTATGGATTTAACTGAAATAATTGATGTACGTCTTAACATAATTGACATACGACGAGATGGTCGACGTATTCTATGTTTTATCAATTCACCAGCTTGTCGAGCTAATTCTTCTTCAATTTCATTTTCTTTATCACTATCTACTTCTTTTTCTTTTTCTTTTTCACTTTGAGCAGTTACTAATTCATAATAAAGTCCTTTACGTTGCATTAACTCATTATGTGTACCATATTCAACCACTTGTCCTTGTTCTAATCCAACAATAATATCAGCATTTTTTATTGTACTTAAACGATGTGCTATAACTATAGTTGTTCGACCTTCTTTAGCTTTATCTAATGCTTCTTGAACAAGTTTTTCACCTTGATTATCTAAAAATCAAAAATAGGAATAATAAAACTAACCATTAAAAAAAAAATTTACGCATTTAGATAAAATACCTAAAGCAGATGTTGCTTCATCAAGTAATAAAATTTTCGGATTGGAAATTAAAGCTCGAGCAATAGCAACTAAAAAGAAATAAACAAATGAATTTTGTTTTGATTTTGTTTTTATTTCATTCTCACCTCGTTGTTTTTGACCACCACTTAATTTATCTCCAGATGATGTTTTATAATTCTAAAAAAAACAAAACAAATAAATTTTCTTTTTTTCACAATACTGTTGATTTTACGTGTGGTAATTGCATAATAAAATCATGTGCATTAGCCATTTTAGCAGCAGCAATAACGTCTTCATCGGTTGCATCAAGTTTGCCATAGCGAATATTATCTTCAATAGTACCAAAGAATAGAACAGGTTCTTGAGAAACAATACCAATATTTGATCGAAGCCATTTTAAATTAATCGAGCGTACGTCACAACCATCTAACATAACTTGTCCATTATCTGGATCATAAAATCGTTGAATTAATTGAATTGTTGTACTTTTACCACAACCTGATGGACCACAGAGTGCAACTGTTTTTCCAGATGGAATTTTTACATTTAAACCATTAAGAATCTATTAACAAAAAAAAAAAGCATAAAAAATTTTCAATCAAATTTTCATTGCTTCTTTACAGGTGCTTCTTGTCGTGATGGATATGTAAAATGAACATTTTTAAATTCAATATCACCGATAAATTTTGATGGAATTTCGCCATCATTATTACATACATTGATTTTTGATTCACGTTTAATTATTTGAAATACATATGCACCTGAACCTAATGCTTCAGCAAATGATTGTATATTTGGTATTAAATTAGCTAATGCAAATGTTGATGTTAAACAAGAAATAAATATCTAAATGAATAATTCTTAAACAAAAAAGAATTAGAAAATGATATATTAATACATACAACCATCCAATGACCAGCAGAATAATTTTGACATTCATTTCGAATTAAATATGGTCCATACCAAAAAATAATTGCAATACCACCATATAAAACAACATTTACTAGACCTTGTGTTATTCCTAACATGACACCTTTTTGAATACCAACACGTCGACCTTGGGTTAAATTCTTTTCATATCTATTTTAATTAAGAAGAAAAAAAATTCCTTATTAAATCTTGATGAATTTTTTTCTCGTAAGAACATGTTGACGATGATAAAGACACTACTCAGATAATTCAAACTGGACAAAACCGTCGGTAGACTGTTTGGTATAATATGCACTATACTATTGGTATTTGATGCTTAAACTGTTGAGAACATCTGACCGCCATTCTACTGTAGTATACTGATAATTGCTCTCCAATCGGTAATCTACTGTCGGTAGTTCGAACAAACATACAACGTTGATACAGTTACTATTTGATAACCAGTTTTTTTATACCTATCATCGGTTTTACTCGACAGGCAACGGAATAATACAAAAGAACCAGCCATCAGTATTTAATTCAAGATGAGGTTAAGAGAGCAATGCTCTCTTAGTAAACATCGAGTTTGCTTCATTACCTTCATATGGAGTACCGAACTGCCCTTTCGAAAGAAAAAATCTCAGTAAAATATTGCATCACAGAATCACTAGTTGCGTTTGTTTTTGTTTCAAACGAGGGTTCGATTTGCTACTGATGGATAAAATTTATCGAATCTTAAGTTTTTGAATTCACAATCGATTTTATGTAATTTTTAGAACTCAAAATAACTATACTTAAAAAACGTTTTGATGCATCACAAATTATTTCGATAGAATAATTTTTATTTACCGTTCTGTTTCTTTGTTTTGTCCACTAAACGCTGTTACGGTTCTTATTGCACCTAAAACTTCTTGTGCAATAGCATTAGCTGTACTATAAGCTTGTAATTCTAATACAGTATATCGAACAATAACCTAAATTCATAGGTAAAAAATAAATAATAAATAATTCATTTATATTATATTTTTACTTACTCGAATTAAAAAATTAAATGAAAGAATAATTAATGGTGAAATTGACAGAAATACAAGTGTTAATTTCCAACCAGTATAAAAAGAATATATCAATGTAGCAATTATTCGAGACAGAAGACAAAAGAAATCAGCTACACGAAAACCAATACCCTCTCGAATATTATCAAGATCTTCAATAAGACGACTAGATAGTTCACCTAAATTAAAAAATATTTTGTTTTTTTAATAAAAGAAAAGAAAAAAATAATAAATTTCAAATTACAAACCAGCATTTAAACAATCAAACCAACCAATTTCTTGTCTCATAATACTTTCAAAAAGTCCATAGCGAATTCGACGTAATTGTCGTTCAGTTGTACTCATCTAAACTTAAATATCATTATATTCATTTTTACAAAAAATCAATATGTGTTACCCAAAAACCATAAGCCATCCAATGAAGAACAATGCTCGATGCACCTAATGTTGCATACCATTTAATAATACCTTCAATTACTGATATTGGATCAGTGCTAGAATTTGATTCACTATAACTAAATCACAAACAAGGCATTCACAAGAATATAATTTTCATATCTGAATATATACCAATTAGATGATGTTGTAGAATTGCCTTTGCCAATATTAACTAAAGAATTTGCAACACTTTGAAATAACCACATCATTATAGGCATTGCTACACCAGATGCCCAAGCTAATAGAAAATAAAAATTCAGTTTGAAAATAAAAGCAGAATAAAATAGTCTGATTTTACCTGTAATAGTTCCCAAAATCATAAATAAAATATCCCATTTATCAGCAAATTTATACTAAAAAAAAATAAACAAGCATAAAATAATTTGTGATAATATCATACATACAATTTCATATGGTTTTAATTTTGGTCCTTCGGGTTTTTTCTTCACTTCAAGTTCTTTTTCATTCTCATCTGTTTTAGATAAACCATTTTCTAAGCTTTCCTTGACAACTTTTTGTGGTGTTGGTTCAATTGAATTGTTTGGTATTGTAATATTTGTATTATCAATTTTTTGTTTCTTAGATTGTTGATATGGACTGTCATTCAATGGTATAACTTTTCCATTCGACTTCAAATTGCCATTCAATATTGGCATTGCGGTAGAAGTAAAAGTCGTGTTAGAAAATAAACTTGAAAGCAAGCAATTGAGCTTCCTTTTTATACTGCAGCACTGTAAATAATTTTTTTTTCTTTTTCTACGTCATACACACCTGAATGCGCCATCAACATACTTTAACGTTCGGAAAGTACGCAATCGTACAAGACAAGAACGAACTCTTATGATGCTCTTTTTCTGTTTACAAGGACTTAACATATACAATGGAAGCAAACATCTAGCAAAAAGTGACTTGACAGGAAAATGTACTTTAAAAGCGTTATGTAATGTTAACAGAACGAAAGAAAAGTTTTAAAAGTTTCTTTTTTTCATTTAATACAAGCAATAGTTTTTTTTTTTTTATTAAAATCCATTAAAATTCTTATTCTTATTATTGAAATTGATCATCCTTCGTTAATAAGAGAAAAACAAGTAATCTTTTGAAATTTTTACACTATTGGAGCATATCTTTCGAAAGGAAATATTCAAGCATAAATTATATTTACCTATAGAAAAGAAAAAAATATATTTATGAGAATCTCGTCGTACTTGATCCCCATTGGCATGAAAAAATTTGAAAAAACAAAATCAAGGTTAGTGGTATTTTTTTAGAAATATATGAAACACAAATAAAGCATGTTGTTCAATATTATTAAAATTCAATTTGAAGATTATGTCTTATGACAATTCATGAAATCAAAGTAAAAATTTGCATTATCATGTGCAAGTAATTTATTAGTTTAATTCTGCTAGATGGCATTATTTTTACAATATTTATTATTTAATAAACATTAAAGAAGAAAAAAACAAGTTTCTAATTAATAAATAAATAGTAACTATTCACTTATCATCTATGTACATGAACCACATAAAAACATAACAATATGTTCATCAGTTATACTTTATCAACAAATCAAAAAAAAAATGTATAAACAGTTCTTCATGTATTTTCTAAATAAAGATTTCTTTTGTTGTTGGTTTCTTATAAATAAAATCAATAGAAAACTCACTTCTTCTGTTATTTTGCCTCGGTTAAGAACAGAAATTTTCTTTTTGAATATTTTATTGTTGATAGACGATAAGCGATGGTTAAACAGGTTCAACCTGCTTGTGCTCGATTTAATGCATTTTGAATCATTTTTTCACTTATATTATCTAATGCTGATGTTGTTTCATCAAGAAGAAGAATTTTCAGATTTTCGAATTAAAGCTAGAGCAATGGCAACTACAATAATAATCATATATAAGGTGATGGAAAAAAGTTTGACAGCAACGAATTTTTTAAAATTTTCTGATATAATGTTGAGTAATTGGCTCAAATTCAGATAGCCGTTTTAATAGCCTTTGAAGTTTTTTATAGCAAGATTTTATAGATAAACTATGATGGTATGGCTTCTAAAAGGCTGGACATGATAGTTTACAGATTCCAGAAGGTTTTGTCGGAGCTATTTTTAATGATATAATTGTCCAAAGCACAAAATGTGGAATCGTTGCATTTTCTACGATCTTCCCTTAAAAATTCAAAATGATCACGAGAACCGTTAGGAAAACGAAGTTAATCATAAAATCGACTAAAAGATACCTGATTTTTGTAGTTTTTTGTGATAGTTTTAACTTATTAAGGAAAGTTCATAGAACATGCAATAACTTCCCGTTCTGTTCAGAATTTTGCTCTGTAAAATGACATTGTTAAAAAGAGCTCCGACAAAATCTTCTGGTGTTTAGAAACTATCGTGTCCTATTTGTTGGAATCCTTGTCATTAAAAGGATGGTCCAAAAGTTTCGACTTCTTTGTGTAAAGTGACGTTATCTATATGAATACATACATAGATAGTTGATTGAAATACAAGTTTGTATAAAACGATTAGAGTTATCATCTGAAAAGAAAATAGTTCGCACTTCACCAAGATCATGAAAAATTATGGTTCCTTTTATTAAGCATGCCTAAGCATTTTACACCTTACATTTTTCAACAAAAAAAACTTCAGCGAAATATTAATTTTTTAGATATTTTTACCTTGTTTGACAAGCTCTACAAGAATATGAATATTAAAAAAAATTCTGATTTTTTTTTAAGTACAAAATGTAGAGAAAACCAGACGGATTAATAAAAATCTCAAATGCGTTGCACGTTATAGTATGCTTATGTTTCAATAACAATAGTTGATCGACTAATAATTGATATGTCAAGATGTAATGTAATATATTGAAGCTGAAAATAATCTTTCCGCGCTACATCAACAGATCGAACAGTATATTAGCTTAAGTTATTCAAAGTTCAGCGTATTCTCTCTAATGCTGAATAAACGAAATTGTTATTAATCTTTCTGACTTCTTTGAAGGTTTGTATTGTAAACAAGATAAGATTTTTATTATTATTTACATTCTTGTAGAGCTTGTCGAACACCATATAAAACTCTCTAGAAAGCAATATATTTTATTTTTGTCAAAAAAACCATAACTTTTCATGATGTCGATATAATTCGAATTATNTTTATATTATTTATTTATTTTAAGATATTTAGCATGATTCTTTTATTTTCATCATAGTTAAAATAAGTACCAGTTGTCTTTTTACGTTTGTTTTCTGTTCGCTATTATGAGAAAGAGAAATCACATGATGTTTTTCTCTTCGAATATCTTAGTACAAAAAAAAACACATAATAGCAAAAAAATGTCTGCTAGTTTTTCTTCTACTGCAAGTTCTACTTTCATTATTTTTTTAAATAAAGAAATTTATAAAACTATATAGGAGCATATGTCTGTCGAGAAGTACGAAAGTGTACGGAACTAGGTTTTTTCTGTTGGTGAGAGCTCTATTTAGATCTATAACTAATACATCTCTCATAAGGCAGATATTGCATGAACGAAATCAGTTTCAAGCTATAGTCGTACGATGAAGAAAAATTTTCCTCAAAGATTATACTTTAACAAAAAAGTAACTCGAAAATTACAGATTATTTTTATAAAAGATCTTGCCATGATGCTTATAAAAACTTTTCTCATCAACAAAATCAAACTATTTCATTTATAGGGTAATTAAGAGTCTTTGTTTTTGAGTCTATAATGCATAAGAGCTGCTTGCAGAAACCATAAAAACATTTTATTGTAATAGATTTTATGTTATCTATACTTGCAACATTAAATAAAGAAAAACGATTCCCTTTGTTTTGTATGCTTTTTCACCATTGAAAATAAGTTTTTCAATGGCATCACAAACTGTTAACATTGACAAAAATCAACACACAAGAAAAAAAATATATGCTTATGTAAATTTAATGGACTCTCATTTTAATGCGCCACTATTTAGAGAAAAAAAAAGAGAGCAATGAATTCTACTGTAGCTCCTGTTTTTTCAATAGCAATTGGCTTTTTTATATGCAAAATTTTTACCTGTCTGTCGTTCTTTTTCAAGAACTGATTTTAAAGTAAGGTTTTTTTTTCACAAGTCACATGTTTGAAATATGAAAGTGATTTTTTTTAATGAAGTAAACAATACATGAATGAAATACATTTTCTACTTCAGTTGACATTACCAGGGCAGCGCGAAGAGGTTGGAGCAGGTGGGGAGTCAGTCCTAAAATCGGAGAAAGTCAAAAAGTGTTCTCTAAACTGAAATTTTCTCCGAATCAGAATTTTGTAATATATTTCTCCAAAATTGGATTTTTCTGGATTCATAGAAATATATTCAACACTATTGTATAAATTCACAGAAAATTCAAGTTTGGAGAACATTTTTGGGCGCTTTTCCACAAGTTTCGAGAAATATATTATACAAATTTCTCGAAAATCGCCCAAAAATGTTTTTCAAACTTGAATTTTCTCTGAATTTCGAGAAAATTATCCAGTATATTTCTCCAAAATCGGAGAAAGTACCAGCCAACATTTTCTGGAGCAGGAGGGGGTGACCTCCCTATCCCCTCCCGGTCGCGCCGCCCATGATGATAGTTTATAGAGTTTAATCAAAGCTTATTGGCATCGAAGAATCTGTATTTCTGCTTATTTCTTCAGGCATTCAGATTTCAGCAATGTTTTTCTCTATTATTGTAAGGAGAACATATAATATTGTTTGTACGATATGAAAGAAAGCTGTTGTTAACCATCCTGATCAACCAAGACAACACTATGTTTTATTCTTACAATACCCGCGAGAAATTCTCTGCTAAAATCTGATTGGTTGAAAAAAACTTTTTTCTAGCCAATCAGATTTTAGCCTGGCATCGCCGTAGTAAATCAAGGTTAAGAAATTCTGCGATTGGAAATGAAGTCTTTCGGATGAAAATCTGCTTGAAATTGAAGAATCCATGCGCCAAAATTCTTAATCTGAATGACCCGAATCAATTTTTTCTTCGTTCGTTTAATCAATATGATTTTTATTTCTGTTTAGATCCATTTATATCGTCTTGTAAAAGAAAATGGTTTTTTTTCTCGTCCACGTTATTTAAATCGTATGATGATACTTATACCAGCTAATTGTATAAATATAGCATTTGCTCTTTACGGTGCAATTATTCAACCAGAATCATTTCCAAATCATTTATTATTTGTATTTCTCGGTAATTTAGCTATTTATTTAACATATTATATTTTAATGAAAACTATTCATCGTGAACATTTTACAAGATTTTCAATTCTATTTCTTCTATCAGCTATATTATCTTGGTCATCATCATTATATTTTTTTTATCAACAAGTTAAAAGTTATGAAGTTCAACCAGCAATATCACGTATGCGTAATCGTCCATGTATTATATTAAATACATATGATGTACATGATATATGGCATATATTATCATCATTTAGTTTATTCTTTTCATTTCTTACATTATTAACACTTGATGATGGAATAAGAAAAAAAAAACGAAAAGAATTAGCAGCATTTTAAAAAGACAGACAGAAAGAGAAAAATCAAACGGAAATTCTTGTATTTTGTTTTCTTTTTTTTTTTTTCAGATAATAAATATTTATTCTGTATAATCACCAACAAAAAATAATGCTAATGCTTGTTCAATAGATAACATTCCTTGTTGATCAATATCCATATCACGTAATAATTCATCAATTTCTTCTTCACTTAATTTTTCACCACGTGTTGTTAAAAAATATTTTAATTCTTGTGCTGATATAAAACCATTACGTTCATAATCAAAACAACGTAAACTATCATGAACTTCTTTTTCTGAACGTTTTTTTAAACCATTACATAAATCTTCAATAGTTTTTAAATCAAATAATTGATGTGAATAAACCGCACCCATTTTTGTTTCAATTATTTTTTTAAGATCATTATTTGTTGGACTATAACCAGCTGCACGCATAACAGTTCCAACGTCTTTAAGACTTAATGGACGATTATGATTTCGTTGTGATAATATTTCATAGGCTTGTTTTAAACGATCATCAGTAGATTGAGATGCACTATTGCCATTCGAGGACATGTTTACACGACTGTTAGTAAGGAGAAAAAAAAACAAAAATGAAGCAAAGAGAATACAGTCTGAGGGATTAGTTTTTTTTTTTTTCTCTTTTTCTCATGATAATGATCAATTAATCGTTTGCCGTTAAGAAGAAGAGGAAGAGAAAACGAATAACGAACGTGACGTGCATAATCAATGAGACATTCGATTTACCTTCGTTGAATCAGTCAGAAAATGTATACAGGTGACCTCACATATCTATGTTGTCTTTTTTTCTTTCTCTTTTACATTGAAGAAAAAAAAAACAAAACATACACACTATTGTCTTAAGCATTTTATTCTTTGTGCATGTACACAAAAGATTAGATCTAAATATATATGTATCTATCTACATTCGTATATGTGTAACATACGAATTTGATTTTTAGATAAATAAAATGATCTATTTCATTAAATTATTTATTTATTTAATATTTTTATTAAATAAATCTTATGGAATTAAACAAGATATTTTATTAATAAATGATCCATCACATAATTATCAAACATCTTATACAATTATATCAGAAAATAATAGGATAAAACGTGATCAATCATCATCGTTGATACTTCCAGATATTGCAAATAATCAAATATCATGTGAACATGATGTTAATATAAAACTTTCTAATTGTTTAAATTTAGAAGAATGCAGGTAAAATAAAATAAAAAATACTTATAGATTTTTATTTTATTTTATTGATTATTTTTAATATTTTAGAACATTTTCAACTTGTCTTGATTCTATTTCTTGTCCAGTAACAGTAAAAAATTTTGGAAGTTTAATTCTTAATTTAATTCGTTTACTTGGTCTTAACTATTGTTATACTGATGATATAAATCAATTATGTCCACATGCAAAACGAGTTATGATTTTTCAAATATTATCTACACAATTGAGTAAAAACAAAGATGATGAGTATTGCAAGTTAGTTTTGTTCGAACAAAAAAAAAAACAGTTTCTTTATTAATTTTCAAAACTCATGTTGACAAAAAACGAAAAAACTTATTGAATTGTTTTTATGATCAAAGGAAGCAGAAGTAGAAATTCTAAAAGTTTGATATTAACTATTCACTTTTCGCTGTGATAAAAAATTGTTATTATTTTAAACATCTAAAAAACAAACTAGACATATAATGTGTTGTACTACTATTTGATTACATTTTGATCGAAGCATTATAGCGATCTGCGGTTTTTGAAGCATTCAAGAGAGAAGACTCGATACCAACGAAATTTGATTGGCTAGTAATTCATCGACTAGGTGAGTTCTTTATGGAGATTTTTGAAAACGACATTTTGAAGCTATTCCACTTTTGGTTTAGACTTAAAATATGTCCAATTGAAAAGAAAAATTCTTTTCTTTCGATTTATGCAAGGCCAACATTTCTAGCATGTTCTGTTCGAGAGTTACAAGGCTTTTTCTGATATTCACGATTTCAACTAATTGATCATCCGTGAAAGCAATTGTACAGGCGTAATTCATCATACGAAGTCACGTGGTAATATTTATTTTTAGGTTTGAATTGGTCTGACACTGTTATCTTAATATTATAAAAATATCGGCTTTTTCAGTATAGAGAGGCAGATTATGGAGTTTCAGAAATATTAAGATCATAATGTCAGATTAATTCTGTCTAAAAGCAAATATCACCATTTGACTGAGGTTGATGAGTTATTGTAGCCCAACCCCTTTTTCAAATAATCACAGATTGATTGGCTGACATCGAAGTCTCAGAAAAAGTCTTATAACTATCAAAGGTAACAAACTAGGAATGTCGAATTTACGTAGATCAAAAGAGAAAAAGTTTCAGAACAACGTTTTCGAAAATTTCCACCAAGAACTCACTTAATAGATCAAACTTCGATGGTACCAAGACTTTTCTTTTGATTGATAAAAACCGCAGATGTTAGTATAATGTTCCTATAAAAAAAGCAGTGAAGCACAGCATGTTTTGAAATAGTTCATTCAAATGATGAAAGTTATAATCTTAGTGGCAATTCAACGAAAGTCTTGTCATAAAATATTTGTCAAAGAATTATGAGCAAAAATATGAAGTTCCAAGCAGTTTCATAGAATATAAAAATAGTCGAAAAGAGAATTTTCTACTTCCTCATTACTCTTGATGTTTTTGTTTATATTACACTATTTCGAAAAATAATTCTTGAAACTATGAATAAAATTTCTATTTTTGTCAATTATTGAGTTTAGATTCGAATGAAAATTTATCTTTGATAATATTCTCTTTTATTAATATTAGATCAATTTTTTCTTTTTTTAGTAATATATTAAATTTTATGAATGAAATAAAAGATGAAGTTCAAAATCGATGTCCATTAAAAATTAATCAAGTTGAAGCATTTCTTGAAAATTATACATGTTCAAGTAATTCATTCGTTCTTTTTTTTTTTTTTTTATTTCATCAAAAAAAGAAAAAAATTATAATATAATAATAAATTTTAGCTTTAAAAAATGAAAATATCGATGTAATTAATGTACCAAGTCGAGATGAATTTAAAAATCGTGTATATTTATCAAATAATGAAAATCTATTAGCAACACCTTCAACAAAAGTATCATCACAAATTGCCTATTTTGATGAAGATAATGATTTAAAATTTATTAATTCAAATAAAAATCTATTTAATACTAGTGAACAAACAGTCTACGTCGTAAGTTAATATTTTGTTGTAAAACAAAATCTAAACGAAATATTGAAGTGTATAGAAGTAAAAATTTTCGATGCCTTGCCTCCTGAAAATCGTAACAAAGGTTGCTTAACAATATTACTAATCAGTGAAATATATCCTGTTCTAGGATTCCTTTTAAATATTGAGAAAAACGAAGATAATAGTTAGACAAATATATTTCACTTTTCAAATGATTTGTAGTTGACAATTGAAGCGTATTTGAGTCAGTAATCATAAAAAAAAAACGAATCGATCTTCATATTGTAGAACAACTAATAATCATTCATAAACGTCATTATTACTTTTGATTGACTGAACTATTATAAATCAGCATCAAAATAGGAGTAAAACGATTACACATACATTGAACATAATTATCAATTATTTCTTTAAGATGAAATGAAGTAAAGAAAAATTAATGTTACTGGTGAATAACATTTAGTTATAATATACGAACTATGTTCTTATTGCATTTGTAGAAGATTAAGAAAAATGATGATGAAGAAATGTTTTCTAAAATAGATAGAATAAAATAATCTCATTATGATTAGCAACAGTAGTTATGTTGTATTTCACATCTTAATTCTGCAAGAATTGTACTAACAGTTTTGTTTTTCAAACTATCTTTCATTTTTTCTTTCTTTCTAGAATGATCATCAATATTATAATGTTTCATATATTATTCCAAAATCTGGAGGAATACCAATAAATTTCGTGCAAGATAATAATCAATTTTTTCATATTCATCAACTTTCGAATCGACATCGATCAGCATTTGTATGAAAATATTTATTATTATTTTCAAGAAAGAAAATTAAATTTTTTAGAGTATTGGTTTAAAATTTGGCTTTCCTTTTTATGGCCATACTATAAATAAAGTTTTAGTTGCAACTGGAGGTAATTATTTATTCTTGTTTTTGTTTTTGTCTTTCTATTCGTATTATTTATTTTTATTCAATCTCAAATCGTTAGAGATATAAATGTATCGTAAGTGATGGTGATATGTTAATATTGTTTCTTTCTATTTCGTCTAAAATTGTTTAACAAAATTGTTTGCTCTATTAAATGCTTTTTCGATATCATACATTGATGCTTTTTAATATTGGGTGAATCCGTAGGGTTTCTACCACTTTGTGGAAGAAGGGTATTCTGTGTCAATGTTTTGAAAGAAAGGTTTCTTTTCATTTTTAATAGTCTAGTTAGATGTATCATAGTCGAAAACGGTCTGAGGCTACAATTAAAACCTTTTCGGACATATAAAGTGTGGAGAACCAAATCATTTTTTAGGAACACTCCACACCGATAAAGGGCAATCCATAATAACAGATGATAAAGTGTTAATCATATTTTTCATACTTTTTGTTGGTATAGAGAGCTGAAAATTTTATCACATGTATATCTAATCAAGATCTTTCGTTTCTGAAATTTTCAGCTCTCTAGCTAAAACTAATGGTGAAATACATAAAGTTTGCACTCGATTTTTCCAATAATTTAACAGTAAAAATATGCAAAAATCAAGTACGAAACTTCATGTATTTCAGTCTTGTCGATGTACTTCACCGTTAGTTTTAGCTAAAGAGCTGAAAATTTCAGAAATAAAAGATCTTGATTAGATATACATGTGATAAAATTTTCAGCTCTTTATGTCAACAAAAAGTATGAAAAATATGATTAACAATCTATTATAGGATACTCTTCATGTGTGTGGAGTGTTCCTAAAAAATGATTTGGTTCTCCACACTTTATATGTCCAAAAAGGTTTTAATTGTTGCTTCAGACCGTTTTCGACTATGATACATCTAACTAGACTATTCAAAGCGAAAAAAAATTTTTTTTCCACAAAAGTGGTAGAAACCCCACGGATTCACCCCTATATTGAATTTTCTTTTTCTTTCATTAAACGAATATAAAATTTAATATCATTTTTTAGGATTTTTTTATACGGGTGATTTACTTCATTCAGCATTAGTTGGTAGTACACAATAGTAAGTTAAATATTTTATTTATAGTTGAACTTTTATTTAAAATCTTGTTTTTTTTTTTTTTTTCTATTTAAAGTATTGCACCATTTATGGCAAATTTTGATGCATCTATTGGTAAAAATGAAACCGAAATAAAATATTATGATAATGGTACACATTTTGTATGTACATGGCAAAACATTTATTTACAAGATCAACAAGATGTTGGTCCATTTACATTTCAAGCTATTTTACAAAATACTGGTATGTAATAATAAATTTTCTTTTATTGTGTTTAAAATCTATTTATTTTTTCTTTTTTATCTAGGAAATATTTATTTTAATTATTTACAAATACCAAATGTAAAAGTTTCTAATACATATCATGATCATCGTGTTGGTCTATCGGATGCATATATGTCAGAACGTTCAACAAAACAACATATTGCTCGAGTTATAACACTTTATAATAGAATTAACTTAGATAAAGAAAAAATTCTCAATGGAGTTTCAGTTGTCTTTGATATGGATCAGAGTAAGTATTTTGCCTATAGATGCAGTATTTTAGAGTTTCTTCAATTCAATGATACTTTGTTTGAGAAATATTGCTCGATGTGAAATGTCCTGAGTTGTTTCGAATAGAACAGCGTCTATGAAAGTCTTTTTTTTTTATTAGTTAATTATAGAATATGTGTTAAAGCAAACTTTTCTAGGTCATTCTTAAATAAAATAAAAATATCCATTGTAAAACTTGTTACTTTTTTCCTCTTGTTCTTTTTTTCTCATATGAAAAAAAAAGAACGTTTGCAAATAAGATGCTAATCTTTTTGTTCTTGTATGTATGTGTGAATACCAAACAAACAAACAAAAAAGACGAGAGAATGTAGAAGGATTTATTTTTTCATGTATCAGATTTTCTAATTGTTAAGCCATGTCTAGAAAGATGTAGAAATCAGAACAAATAAAAAAAAAAATATATCGTTTCGAAATATAAAAGGGAAGAAAACATACTTTACCAGAGGGTAAAGAATAGATTATGGAGAAAATTAAGCAATGACTGAGGAAATTGTCTCCCAACTTAGAGATGGAATCGATCTAGGTTTTTCACGACTAATTCCAGTTCGAGTAGGGATCAGATTAAATCAGTCGATCCACTGGTTCTATCTCTGATCTAAATAACTAATTTTCTTTTGAGCCCGATGTCTATGCATCTTGTTGGTTCCAACAAATTCGGAATACTTTGAAAACTGTTCGTGCTGTTATATTATTGCTATTGAAGTACTCCTTTTTCCACGGTACTGTTTAAATCAATGTCACGATATTCCTCAGGCACACCAGGAAAACTGAGTTTTGAAGCTTGAGTTAAAAATTTGCCTATAAAGATGGTCCGCAAGAAGATCAACCATGTAAGATGCAAAGAAGTTTTAGATTTTGTATTCGATTATTTTATTCGAAAGCATATAAAAATTTATATATCAGTTCAGATTTGTTTACATATAACAAAATGGTTGGGATCTAAATTCTTCAAAAAATCGGATCATAATCAGAAAATCGATTTTTTCAATCCTACTTGTATTTTGCAATTTTCTCGTATGTTGTTAATTGGTTTCAGGTGCAAATTATCTCAGATAATCGAGATTTTTTTTTTCTACAATTTAGGCTATTTCGATTATTTTTTTCAATCTTTTACTTTGCTAATATGTTCTTCCATGATAGTAAAACTCATGACCCAATTTTTTTTTTATTCTTCTCTGATTTGATTCCCTATCATAAACAATCCCATTGCACAAAAATAATAGAAATAGCCTAATTTTTACAGAAAAAAAACTCCATCATCTAAGATGATTTGCACCTTAAAACTAATAAACAATAAAACAGAAAATTGTATAATATGAGAAGGATTGAAAAAGTCGAGTTTTTTTCAGTGTGAGCTGATACATGGATTTTTCAAAACAACTTTTGTAGGCTTTCGAATGAAATAATAAAGTTCAAAAACTAAAATTCTTCCGCAGCCGAGATGTTCGATCTTTCGGCGGATTATCTCTCAACTAGCATGGTTTATAGTGAAAGTTTCATTGTTTCTATCCTAAGACACAGCTATGATAAAAGCACGTATTTTACGTTGCTTATATAGATCGGCAGATTCGATGTTTTTATTTCAAGGTATGAACAAAATCAAAAACACTTAAAACTTTCATAATAAACTAATCTTGTTAAAGTCTTTCGATGTGAACAACAGTTTCAAGTTAATCTTCGAACATGAGTTTACCTTGTGTACCTGAAGGAGACTACAACATTGAGTTAAAAAATACTGTAAACATATAGTATCTACGCAACAATAAACTCAGAGTCCGAATTCTTTTTAGACTATTTTCAGGTCATTAGACTCTAAATGATGCACATAGTTTCGAGTTAAAAGTGCTTGATCAGCTGAGAGACTTTTCTCGTCAGTCATCTAAACAATGGTCTCAAATATCAGTCAGCATTTCTAATAATGATGAAAACTAAACACTTTTGTTGTCGATAATTATCTTTAAAAATATAATTTAAAGATATATGAACAAGATAGTACCGATGCCAGAACGAAAAACAATTGGTCCCACTCATGTTTAAATTTAACAGAGAAAATAAAAAATAATAACTAAAATAATCATTACATTTTGTTTTAGTTTGTAATACATTTACTGATTGTTCATCATGTTTGGCTAATCGTGGTAAACGACATAATTGTTCATGGTGTGATAATATACAAAAATGTTCTGATGGTTATGATCGTTCACATCAACAATGGGTTGAAGCAGAATGTCATCGTTTAGCTTCTGGAGATATTTGTCCAAATAGTATGGAAGATATATATGATAATTCTCATTTTTCATCATCATCATTATCACCATCAATAGTGCATTATGACAAAAAAAGACAATCTTCTAGTTCACCATCTCAACAATATTCAACATTACAAACATTTCGAACAATTCTTATTACACTTTTATTATCTGTTCTTATTCTTTCATTTGTTGCTCTTACTATTACATATATATATGCTTATCGTAATCCAACATCACCAGCTGGTATGTGGCTTCTTGAACATCGTCCATCAACTTATATTGCTCGTTTCAAACGTTCTACTGGTTCGATTTAATGAACTCAATAAAAGCAAAAAGTGCCTCATAAAAAAAAACGCATCATTAAACAATTATATCCTCTTTAATTTTTCTGTTCAGATAAAATAAAATAAAAGGATGTTCAAAAAACTCTGCCTGAAAAAAAAAAAGAACGTGAATAACTTTTTAATAATTGAAACAATGTCTGTGAGCTTTCTATAATTTTCTTTCAGGCTATTACAAGTTTTATTATTTCTATAATTTCATTCGTGCCCATTCTCTACAATGCATTGAAATATATAAGTTCACTATTTTCAAATGTATGAAAAAGAAAAGAAAAACATTGCATAGAATTTTCTATAAACTTATTGCGTGTTTTTTTTTTCATCGATTCTTATTGTTATTTTAACTTGATATTTAGTAGACATCGTTTTTATGCATCACAATAGAAGAAGTTTGAATAGTACTGAGTGGCATAGCCAAGGAATTCATTCACGAGGGAAGGTCCCCAACTAATCAATCTCTTTTGTGTTGAGACTATGTGCGTTATGGATGTACAAATGAGTTATGAATACCCTAATAAAAGTTCGGGCTGCTAGTTTATCGCTACGGAGATACTGCACTTTTACGGTATGTTTTTAAATAAATGCCGTGATCCCACTCAGAAAAACCAGAAAAAATGATTTTCGAATTTCGGCTTGAAACTTTACATAGAAACAGGTCTTACTGAGTATAATGTTTTGTTATAGTTTCAGATCTTGTCGCTGTTCCTATCCGTAGATACAACTACGGTAACTTCATTCAGAGAAGCCAGAAGCTTTTATGTTCTCATTTCAGAATAGGAACAGCGACAAGATCTGAAACTTTCATAAAACACTATTCTCAGTAAGACCTGTTTCTATGTAAAGTTTCAAGTCGAAATTCGAAAATCATTTTTTCTGATTTTCCTGAGGGAGACCACGGCATGTATTTAAAAACATACCGTAAAAGTGCCATATCTCCGTAGCAATACGCTGGCAGCCCGAACGTTTTTCAGAATATTCATAACTCATTTGTACCTACATAATGCACATAGTCTCAACACAAAAGCGATTGATCAGTTGGGAACCTTCCCTCGTCAGTAATAGATTTCAAATGTAAAATTTAGAGAAAACAGAAGTCTTTATACTCAAACTACTTTAACTTACATAACTTCACTTTCATCTGTTTGAAAGCAGTTATTCCTACGCAATAACTTTTATAATAAATGATAAATGAAGAAAAAAAAAGAAATTTATTCTTTTTCTAAATTTATAGTAAACTTTTCGTCATTTATCACGTTTACAATAAATGATATAAATAGATGCATTTATATTTTATTAGACTATTTATTACTGTAAAGTTAAGGGACTAGTGAATATGTAATTGTATCATAACTTGAATCATACATCTCATGAAATAATCAGAAGAAATTTCATCTTCCTCACCCAAAAAGAAAAAAAGTAATAACATTATCTCATGTTTTCTTTGTTTAATATTCTCTAATTCGTTTCATAATCATATCGAAACTTGAAAAAACTCTGAGTAAAATTTTATTATATTGAATCTCAAAATGATTATGAAAATGTACAAGTCGATCTCTAGATCATATTATTTAATGGCTTAAACGATAGGTAAGTGACATATTGAGTGTAGGCATGTACCGAGCTTTTTTTCGTTACTTTCAAACACTTTTAGTTCAAAACCTTCAGCTCTTAAGTGAAAAGCTGAATCATGAGGCCTAACTTATCAAAAGATAGACCAAACATCGCTCTACAAAATGAGACATACCCAAGCCCTGTGCAACAACGCCTTCAGTTTTTATAGGAATTTCACAAACAGAGCCCGACCGAGCCTGACCGAGCCCGAGCCCCGAGCCTAGGCTCGGTCGGGCTCGGTTTGTAAAATTGCAATAAAAAACGAAGGCTTTATTGCACAGAGCTTAGATAGGTCTCATTTTGTAGAACGATGTTTGGTCTATCTTTTGATAGGTTGGACCTCATGATTCAATCTTTCATTTCAGAGCTCAAGATGTTAATATAAAAGTGTTCGAAAGTAATGAAAAAAAGCTCGGTACATGCACTCAATTTGAGTGCATGTTCAAATTTAGCCATCCCCTTTATATTATTTAATTTAAATGAATCCAGACTAGATCACTATATAAGAAGATAACGCATTCTATCTCAGTCAAACGCAAAAGCTTAAAAGTACGTTGATTTGTGAGAAATTTTCAAAAACTCGTGTTTTCTTGTAAGATATTTTTCCAATTTTCGTATATTATGCATGCAGATGTAATCTATTTCAAATATTTACAATTGTTGTAAGGTTCCGGAAATGCAAAATTAAAGCAGAATTTTTTTTTCTTTTCTTTATATATGGTTCGATAGAGCTCGACGAGCTGATCAAGAATATGGGTGTTTAAATTTTTTTTGAGTGAGTTTTTAGTTAAAAATTCTCAGTTTTCTCCTATGGCCTACTACTTCTAAGAAAAAGAAAAAAAAAGTCAGTTCTCGATAACCCACCAATTTTCAATTATTTTTCATTCGCTTCAAATTCTAAAACTGTTTTTTTCGGATTCGCCATGAAAAACTGAATCTAAGAAAGTCATTTTAAAATGACTTTCTTAGATTCAGTTTTTCATGGCGAATCCGAAAAAAACAGTTTTAGAATTTGAAGCGAATGAAAAATAATTGAAAATTGGTGGGTTATCGAGAACTGACTTTTTTTTTCTTTTTCTTAGAAGTAGTAGGCCATAGGAGAAAACTGAGAATTTTTAACTAAAAACTCACTCAAAAAAAATTTAAACACCCATATTCTTGATCAGCTCGTCGAGCTCTATCGAACCATATATAAAGAAAAGAAAAAAAAATTCTGCTTTAATTTTGCATTTCCGGAACCTTACAACAATTGTAAATATTTGAAATAGATTACATCTGCATGCATAATATACGAAAATTGGAAAAATATCTTACAAGAAAACACGAGTTTTTGAAAATTTCTCACAAATCAACGTACTTTTAAGCTTTTGCGTTTGACTGAGATAGAATGCGTTATCTTCTTATATAGTGATCTAGTCTGGATTCATTTAAATTAAATAATATAAAGGGGATGGCTAAATTTGAACATGCACTCAAATTGAGTGCATGTACCGAGCTTTTTTTCATTACTTTCGAACACTTTTATATTAACATCTTGAGCTCTGAAATGAAAGATTGAATCATGAGGTCCAACCTATCAAAAGATAGACCAAACATCGTTCTACAAAATGAGACCTATCTAAGCTCTGTGCAATAAAGCCTTCGTTTTTTATTGCAATTTTACAAACCGAGCCCGACCGAGCCTAGGCTCGGGGCTCGGGCTCGGTCAGGCTCGGTCGGGCTCTGTTTGTGAAATTCCTATAAAAACTGAAGGCGTTGTTGCACAGGGCTTGGGTATGTCTCATTTTGTAGAGCGATGTTTGGTCTATCTTTTGATAAGTTAGGCCTCATGATTCAGCTTTTCACTTAAGAGCTGAAGGTTTTGAACTAAAAGTGTTTGAAAGTAACGAAAAAAAGCTCGGTACATGCCTACACTCAATATGTCACTTACCTATCGTTTAAGCCATTAAATAATATGATCTAGAGATCGACTTGTACATTTTCATAATCATTTTGAGATTCAATATAATAAAATTTTACTCAGAGTTTTTTCAAGTTTCGATATGATTATGAAACGAATTAGAGAATATTAAACAAAGAAAACATGAGATAATGTTATTACTTTTTTTCTTTTTGGGTGAGGAAGATGAAATTTCTTCTGATTATTTCATGAGATGTATGATTCAAGTTATGATACAATTACATATTCACTAGTCCCTTAACTTTACAGTAATAAATAGTCTAATAAAATATAAATGCATCTATTTATATCATTTATTGTAAACGTGATAAATGACGAAAAGTTTACTATAAATTTAGAAAAAGAATAAATTTCTTTTTTTTTCTTCATTTATCATTTATTATAAAAGTTATTGCGTAGGAATAACTGCTTTCAAACAGATGAAAGTGAAGTTATGTAAGTTAAAGTAGTTTGAGTATAAAGACTTCTGTTTTCTCTAAATTTTACATTTGAAATCTATTACTGACGAGGGAAGGTTCCCAACTGATCAATCGCTTTTGTGTTGAGACTATGTGCATTATGTAGGTACAAATGAGTTATGAATATTCTGAAAAACGTTCGGGCTGCCAGCGTATTGCTACGGAGATATGGCACTTTTACGGTATGTTTTTAAATACATGCCGTGGTCTCCCTCAGGAAAATCAGAAAAAATGATTTTCGAATTTCGACTTGAAACTTTACATAGAAACAGGTCTTACTGAGAATAGTGTTTTATGAAAGTTTCAGATCTTGTCGCTGTTCCTATTCTGAAATGAGAACATAAAAGCTTCTGGCTTCTCTGAATGAAGTTACCGTAGTTGTATCTACGGATAGGAACAGCGACAAGATCTGAAACTATAACAAAACATTATACTCAGTAAGACCTGTTTCTATGTAAAGTTTCAAGCCGAAATTCGAAAATCATTTTTTCTGGTTTTTCTGAGTGGGATCACGGCATTTATTTAAAAACATACCGTAAAAGTGCAGTATCTCCGTAGCGATAAACTAGCAGCCCGAACTTTTATTAGGGTATTCATAACTCATTTGTACATCCATAACGCACATAGTCTCAACACAAAAGAGATTGATTAGTTGGGGACCTTCCCTCGTGAATGAATTCCTTGGCTATGCCACTCAGTACTATTCAAACTTCTTCTATTGTGATGCATAAAAACGATGTCTACTAAATATCAAGTTAAAATAACAATAAGAATCGATGAAAAAAAAAACACGCAATAAGTTTATAGAAAATTCTATGCAATGTTTTTCTTTTCTTTTTCATACATTTGAAAATAGTGAACTTATATATTTCAATGCATTGTAGAGAATGGGCACGAATGAAATTATAGAAATAATAAAACTTGTAATAGCCTGAAAGAAAATTATAGAAAGCTCACAGACATTGTTTCAATTATTAAAAAGTTATTCACGTTCTTTTTTTTTTTCAGGCAGAGTTTTTTGAACATCCTTTTATTTTATTTTATCTGAACAGAAAAATTAAAGAGGATATAATTGTTTAATGATGCGTTTTTTTTTATGAGGCACTTTTTGCTTTTATTGAGTTCATTAAATCGAACCAGTAGAACGTTTGAAACGAGCAATATAAGTTGATGGACGATGTTCAAGAAGCCACATACCAGCTGGTGATGTTGGATTACGATAAGCATATATATATGTAATAGTAAGAGCAACAAATGAAAGAATAAGAACAGATAATAAAAGTGTAATAAGAATTGTTCGAAATGTTTGTAATGTTGAATATTGTTGAGATGGTGAACTAGAAGATTGTCTTTTTTTGTCATAATGCACTATTGATGGTGATAATGATGATGATGAAAAATGAGAATTATCATATATATCTTCCATACTATTTGGACAAATATCTCCAGAAGCTAAACGATGACATTCTGCTTCAACCCATTGTTGATGTGAACGATCATAACCATCAGAACATTTTTGTATATTATCACACCATGAACAATTATGTCGTTTACCACGATTAGCCAAACATGATGAACAATCAGTAAATGTATTACAAACTAAAACAAAATGTAATGATTATTTTAGTTATTATTTTTTATTTTCTCTGTTAAATTTAAACATGAGTGGGACCAATTGTTTTTCGTTCTGGCATCGGTACTATCTTGTTCATATATCTTTAAATTATATTTTTAAAGATAATTATCGACAACAAAAGTGTTTAGTTTTCATCATTATTAGAAATGCTGACTGATATTTGAGACCATTGTTTAGATGACTGACGAGAAAAGTCTCTCAGCTGATCAAGCACTTTTAACTCGAAACTATGTGCATCATTTAGAGTCTAATGACCTGAAAATAGTCTAAAAAGAATTCGGACTCTGAGTTTATTGTTGCGTAGATACTATATGTTTACAGTATTTTTTAACTCAATGTTGTAGTCTCCTTCAGGTACACAAGGTAAACTCATGTTCGAAGATTAACTTGAAACTGTTGTTCACATCGAAAGACTTTAACAAGATTAGTTTATTATGAAAGTTTTAAGTGTTTTTGATTTTGTTCATACCTTGAAATAAAAACATCGAATCTGCCGATCTATATAAGCAACGTAAAATACGTGCTTTTATCATAGCTGTGTCTTAGGATAGAAACAATGAAACTTTCACTATAAACCATGCTAGTTGAGAGATAATCCGCCGAAAGATCGAACATCTCGGCTGCGGAAGAATTTTAGTTTTTGAACTTTATTATTTCATTCGAAAGCCTACAAAAGTTGTTTTGAAAAATCCATGTATCAGCTCACACTGAAAAAAACTCGACTTTTTCAATCCTTCTCATATTATACAATTTTCTGTTTTATTGTTTATTAGTTTTAAGGTGCAAATCATCTTAGATGATGGAGTTTTTTTTCTGTAAAAATTAGGCTATTTCTATTATTTTTGTGCAATGGGATTGTTTATGATAGGGAATCAAATCAGAGAAGAATAAAAAAAAAATTGGGTCATGAGTTTTACTATCATGGAAGAACATATTAGCAAAGTAAAAGATTGAAAAAAATAATCGAAATAGCCTAAATTGTAGAAAAAAAAAATCTCGATTATCTGAGATAATTTGCACCTGAAACCAATTAACAACATACGAGAAAATTGCAAAATACAAGTAGGATTGAAAAAATCGATTTTCTGATTATGATCCGATTTTTTGAAGAATTTAGATCCCAACCATTTTGTTATATGTAAACAAATCTGAACTGATATATAAATTTTTATATGCTTTCGAATAAAATAATCGAATACAAAATCTAAAACTTCTTTGCATCTTACATGGTTGATCTTCTTGCGGACCATCTTTATAGGCAAATTTTTAACTCAAGCTTCAAAACTCAGTTTTCCTGGTGTGCCTGAGGAATATCGTGACATTGATTTAAACAGTACCGTGGAAAAAGGAGTACTTCAATAGCAATAATATAACAGCACGAACAGTTTTCAAAGTATTCCGAATTTGTTGGAACCAACAAGATGCATAGACATCGGGCTCAAAAGAAAATTAGTTATTTAGATCAGAGATAGAACCAGTGGATCGACTGATTTAATCTGATCCCTACTCGAACTGGAATTAGTCGTGAAAAACCTAGATCGATTCCATCTCTAAGTTGGGAGACAATTTCCTCAGTCATTGCTTAATTTTCTCCATAATCTATTCTTTACCCTCTGGTAAAGTATGTTTTCTTCCCTTTTATATTTCGAAACGATATATTTTTTTTTTTATTTGTTCTGATTTCTACATCTTTCTAGACATGGCTTAACAATTAGAAAATCTGATACATGAAAAAATAAATCCTTCTACATTCTCTCGTCTTTTTTGTTTGTTTGTTTGGTATTCACACATACATACAAGAACAAAAAGATTAGCATCTTATTTGCAAACGTTCTTTTTTTTTCATATGAGAAAAAAAGAACAAGAGGAAAAAAGTAACAAGTTTTACAATGGATATTTTTATTTTATTTAAGAATGACCTAGAAAAGTTTGCTTTAACACATATTCTATAATTAACTAATAAAAAAAAAAGACTTTCATAGACGCTGTTCTATTCGAAACAACTCAGGACATTTCACATCGAGCAATATTTCTCAAACAAAGTATCATTGAATTGAAGAAACTCTAAAATACTGCATCTATAGGCAAAATACTTACTCTGATCCATATCAAAGACAACTGAAACTCCATTGAGAATTTTTTCTTTATCTAAGTTAATTCTATTATAAAGTGTTATAACTCGAGCAATATGTTGTTTTGTTGAACGTTCTGACATATATGCATCCGATAGACCAACACGATGATCATGATATGTATTAGAAACTTTTACATTTGGTATTTGTAAATAATTAAAATAAATATTTCCTAGATAAAAAAGAAAAAATAAATAGATTTTAAACACAATAAAAGAAAATTTATTATTACATACCAGTATTTTGTAAAATAGCTTGAAATGTAAATGGACCAACATCTTGTTGATCTTGTAAATAAATGTTTTGCCATGTACATACAAAATGTGTACCATTATCATAATATTTTATTTCGGTTTCATTTTTACCAATAGATGCATCAAAATTTGCCATAAATGGTGCAATACTTTAAATAGAAAAAAAAAAAAAAAACAAGATTTTAAATAAAAGTTCAACTATAAATAAAATATTTAACTTACTATTGTGTACTACCAACTAATGCTGAATGAAGTAAATCACCCGTATAAAAAAATCCTAAAAAATGATATTAAATTTTATATTCGTTTAATGAAAGAAAAAGAAAATTCAATATAGGGGTGAATCCGTGGGGTTTCTACCACTTTTGTGGAAAAAAAATTTTTTTTCGCTTTGAATAGTCTAGTTAGATGTATCATAGTCGAAAACGGTCTGAAGCAACAATTAAAACCTTTTTGGACATATAAAGTGTGGAGAACCAAATCATTTTTTAGGAACACTCCACACACATGAAGAGTATCCTATAATAGATTGTTAATCATATTTTTCATACTTTTTGTTGACATAAAGAGCTGAAAATTTTATCACATGTATATCTAATCAAGATCTTTTATTTCTGAAATTTTCAGCTCTTTAGCTAAAACTAACGGTGAAGTACATCGACAAGACTGAAATACATGAAGTTTCGTACTTGATTTTTGCATATTTTTACTGTTAAATTATTGGAAAAATCGAGTGCAAACTTTATGTATTTCACCATTAGTTTTAGCTAGAGAGCTGAAAATTTCAGAAACGAAAGATCTTGATTAGATATACATGTGATAAAATTTTCAGCTCTCTATACCAACAAAAAGTATGAAAAATATGATTAACACTTTATCATCTGTTATTATGGATTGCCCTTTATCGGTGTGGAGTGTTCCTAAAAAATGATTTGGTTCTCCACACTTTATATGTCCGAAAAGGTTTTAATTGTAGCCTCAGACCGTTTTCGACTATGATACATCTAACTAGACTATTAAAAATGAAAAGAAACCTTTCTTTCAAAACATTGACACAGAATACCCTTCTTCCACAAAGTGGTAGAAACCCTACGGATTCACCCAATATTAAAAAGCATCAATGTATGATATCGAAAAAGCATTTAATAGAGCAAACAATTTTGTTAAACAATTTTAGACGAAATAGAAAGAAACAATATTAACATATCACCATCACTTACGATACATTTATATCTCTAACGATTTGAGATTGAATAAAAATAAATAATACGAATAGAAAGACAAAAACAAAAACAAGAATAAATAATTACCTCCAGTTGCAACTAAAACTTTATTTATAGTATGGCCATAAAAAGGAAAGCCAAATTTTAAACCAATACTCTAAAAAATTTAATTTTCTTTCTTGAAAATAATAATAAATATTTTCATACAAATGCTGATCGATGTCGATTCGAAAGTTGATGAATATGAAAAAATTGATTATTATCTTGCACGAAATTTATTGGTATTCCTCCAGATTTTGGAATAATATATGAAACATTATAATATTGATGATCATTCTAGAAAGAAAGAAAAAATGAAAGATAGTTTGAAAAACAAAACTGTTAGTACAATTCTTGCAGAATTAAGATGTGAAATACAACATAACTACTGTTGCTAATCATAATGAGATTATTTTATTCTATCTATTTTAGAAAACATTTCTTCATCATCATTTTTCTTAATCTTCTACAAATGCAATAAGAACATAGTTCGTATATTATAACTAAATGTTATTCACCAGTAACATTAATTTTTCTTTACTTCATTTCATCTTAAAGAAATAATTGATAATTATGTTCAATGTATGTGTAATCGTTTTACTCCTATTTTGATGCTGATTTATAATAGTTCAGTCAATCAAAAGTAATAATGACGTTTATGAATGATTATTAGTTGTTCTACAATATGAAGATCGATTCGTTTTTTTTTTATGATTACTGACTCAAATACGCTTCAATTGTCAACTACAAATCATTTGAAAAGTGAAATATATTTGTCTAACTATTATCTTCGTTTTTCTCAATATTTAAAAGGAATCCTAGAACAGGATATATTTCACTGATTAGTAATATTGTTAAGCAACCTTTGTTACGATTTTCAGGAGGCAAGGCATCGAAAATTTTTACTTCTATACACTTCAATATTTCGTTTAGATTTTGTTTTACAACAAAATATTAACTTACGACGTAGACTGTTTGTTCACTAGTATTAAATAGATTTTTATTTGAATTAATAAATTTTAAATCATTATCTTCATCAAAATAGGCAATTTGTGATGATACTTTTGTTGAAGGTGTTGCTAATAGATTTTCATTATTTGATAAATATACACGATTTTTAAATTCATCTCGACTTGGTACATTAATTACATCGATATTTTCATTTTTTAAAGCTAAAATTTATTATTATATTATAATTTTTTTCTTTTTTTGATGAAATAAAAAAAAAAAAAAAAGAACGAATGAATTACTTGAACATGTATAATTTTCAAGAAATGCTTCAACTTGATTAATTTTTAATGGACATCGATTTTGAACTTCATCTTTTATTTCATTCATAAAATTTAATATATTACTAAAAAAAGAAAAAATTGATCTAATATTAATAAAAGAGAATATTATCAAAGATAAATTTTCATTCGAATCTAAACTCAATAATTGACAAAAATAGAAATTTTATTCATAGTTTCAAGAATTATTTTTCGAAATAGTGTAATATAAACAAAAACATCAAGAGTAATGAGGAAGTAGAAAATTCTCTTTTCGACTATTTTTATATTCTATGAAACTGCTTGGAACTTCATATTTTTGCTCATAATTCTTTGACAAATATTTTATGACAAGACTTTCGTTGAATTGCCACTAAGATTATAACTTTCATCATTTGAATGAACTATTTCAAAACATGCTGTGCTTCACTGCTTTTTTTATAGGAACATTATACTAACATCTGCGGTTTTTATCAATCAAAAGAAAAGTCTTGGTACCATCGAAGTTTGATCTATTAAGTGAGTTCTTGGTGGAAATTTTCGAAAACGTTGTTCTGAAACTTTTTCTCTTTTGATCTACGTAAATTCGACATTCCTAGTTTGTTACCTTTGATAGTTATAAGACTTTTTCTGAGACTTCGATGTCAGCCAATCAATCTGTGATTATTTGAAAAAGGGGTTGGGCTACAATAACTCATCAACCTCAGTCAAATGGTGATATTTGCTTTTAGACAGAATTAATCTGACATTATGATCTTAATATTTCTGAAACTCCATAATCTGCCTCTCTATACTGAAAAAGCCGATATTTTTATAATATTAAGATAACAGTGTCAGACCAATTCAAACCTAAAAATAAATATTACCACGTGACTTCGTATGATGAATTACGCCTGTACAATTGCTTTCACGGATGATCAATTAGTTGAAATCGTGAATATCAGAAAAAGCCTTGTAACTCTCGAACAGAACATGCTAGAAATGTTGGCCTTGCATAAATCGAAAGAAAAGAATTTTTCTTTTCAATTGGACATATTTTAAGTCTAAACCAAAAGTGGAATAGCTTCAAAATGTCGTTTTCAAAAATCTCCATAAAGAACTCACCTAGTCGATGAATTACTAGCCAATCAAATTTCGTTGGTATCGAGTCTTCTCTCTTGAATGCTTCAAAAACCGCAGATCGCTATAATGCTTCGATCAAAATGTAATCAAATAGTAGTACAACACATTATATGTCTAGTTTGTTTTTTAGATGTTTAAAATAATAACAATTTTTTATCACAGCGAAAAGTGAATAGTTAATATCAAACTTTTAGAATTTCTACTTCTGCTTCCTTTGATCATAAAAACAATTCAATAAGTTTTTTCGTTTTTTGTCAACATGAGTTTTGAAAATTAATAAAGAAACTGTTTTTTTTTTTGTTCGAACAAAACTAACTTGCAATACTCATCATCTTTGTTTTTACTCAATTGTGTAGATAATATTTGAAAAATCATAACTCGTTTTGCATGTGGACATAATTGATTTATATCATCAGTATAACAATAGTTAAGACCAAGTAAACGAATTAAATTAAGAATTAAACTTCCAAAATTTTTTACTGTTACTGGACAAGAAATAGAATCAAGACAAGTTGAAAATGTTCTAAAATATTAAAAATAATCAATAAAATAAAATAAAAATCTATAAGTATTTTTTATTTTATTTTACCTGCATTCTTCTAAATTTAAACAATTAGAAAGTTTTATATTAACATCATGTTCACATGATATTTGATTATTTGCAATATCTGGAAGTATCAACGATGATGATTGATCACGTTTTATCCTATTATTTTCTGATATAATTGTATAAGATGTTTGATAATTATGTGATGGATCATTTATTAATAAAATATCTTGTTTAATTCCATAAGATTTATTTAATAAAAATATTAAATAAATAAATAATTTAATGAAATAGATCATTTTATTTATCTAAAAATCAAATTCGTATGTTACACATATACGAATGTAGATAGATACATATATATTTAGATCTAATCTTTTGTGTACATGCACAAAGAATAAAATGCTTAAGACAATAGTGTGTATGTTTTGTTTTTTTTTTCTTCAATGTAAAAGAGAAAGAAAAAAAGACAACATAGATATGTGAGGTCACCTGTATACATTTTCTGACTGATTCAACGAAGGTAAATCGAATGTCTCATTGATTATGCACGTCACGTTCGTTATTCGTTTTCTCTTCCTCTTCTTCTTAACGGCAAACGATTAATTGATCATTATCATGAGAAAAAGAGAAAAAAAAAAAAACTAATCCCTCAGACTGTATTCTCTTTGCTTCATTTTTGTTTTTTTTTCTCCTTACTAACAGTCGTGTAAACATGTCCTCGAATGGCAATAGTGCATCTCAATCTACTGATGATCGTTTAAAACAAGCCTATGAAATATTATCACAACGAAATCATAATCGTCCATTAAGTCTTAAAGACGTTGGAACTGTTATGCGTGCAGCTGGTTATAGTCCAACAAATAATGATCTTAAAAAAATAATTGAAACAAAAATGGGTGCGGTTTATTCACATCAATTATTTGATTTAAAAACTATTGAAGATTTATGTAATGGTTTAAAAAAACGTTCAGAAAAAGAAGTTCATGATAGTTTACGTTGTTTTGATTATGAACGTAATGGTTTTATATCAGCACAAGAATTAAAATATTTTTTAACAACACGTGGTGAAAAATTAAGTGAAGAAGAAATTGATGAATTATTACGTGATATGGATATTGATCAACAAGGAATGTTATCTATTGAACAAGCATTAGCATTATTTTTTGTTGGTGATTATACAGAATAAATATTTATTATCTGAAAAAAAAAAAAAGAAAACAAAATACAAGAATTTCCGTTTGATTTTTCTCTTTCTGTCTGTCTTTTTAAAATGCTGCTAATTCTTTTCGTTTTTTTTTTCTTATTCCATCATCAAGTGTTAATAATGTAAGAAATGAAAAGAATAAACTAAATGATGATAATATATGCCATATATCATGTACATCATATGTATTTAATATAATACATGGACGATTACGCATACGTGATATTGCTGGTTGAACTTCATAACTTTTAACTTGTTGATAAAAAAAATATAATGATGATGACCAAGATAATATAGCTGATAGAAGAAATAGAATTGAAAATCTTGTAAAATGTTCACGATGAATAGTTTTCATTAAAATATAATATGTTAAATAAATAGCTAAATTACCGAGAAATACAAATAATAAATGATTTGGAAATGATTCTGGTTGAATAATTGCACCGTAAAGAGCAAATGCTATATTTATACAATTAGCTGGTATAAGTATCATCATACGATTTAAATAACGTGGACGAGAAAAAAAACCATTTTCTTTTACAAGACGATATAAATGGATCTAAACAGAAATAAAAATCATATTGATTAAACGAACGAAGAAAAAATTGATTCGGGTCATTCAGATTAAGAATTTTGGCGCATGGATTCTTCAATTTCAAGCAGATTTTCATCCGAAAGACTTCATTTCCAATCGCAGAATTTCTTAACCTTGATTTACTACGGCGATGCCAGGCTAAAATCTGATTGGCTAGAAAAAAGTTTTTTTCAACCAATCAGATTTTAGCAGAGAATTTCTCGCGGGTATTGTAAGAATAAAACATAGTGTTGTCTTGGTTGATCAGGATGGTTAACAACAGCTTTCTTTCATATCGTACAAACAATATTATATGTTCTCCTTACAATAATAGAGAAAAACATTGCTGAAATCTGAATGCCTGAAGAAATAAGCAGAAATACAGATTCTTCGATGCCAATAAGCTTTGATTAAACTCTATAAACTATCATCATGGGCGGCGCGACCGGGAGGGGATAGGGAGGTCACCCCCTCCTGCTCCAGAAAATGTTGGCTGGTACTTTCTCCGATTTTGGAGAAATATACTGGATAATTTTCTCGAAATTCAGAGAAAATTCAAGTTTGAAAAACATTTTTGGGCGATTTTCGAGAAATTTGTATAATATATTTCTCGAAACTTGTGGAAAAGCGCCCAAAAATGTTCTCCAAACTTGAATTTTCTGTGAATTTATACAATAGTGTTGAATATATTTCTATGAATCCAGAAAAATCCAATTTTGGAGAAATATATTACAAAATTCTGATTCGGAGAAAATTTCAGTTTAGAGAACACTTTTTGACTTTCTCCGATTTTAGGACTGACTCCCCACCTGCTCCAACCTCTTCGCGCTGCCCTGGTAATGTCAACTGAAGTAGAAAATGTATTTCATTCATGTATTGTTTACTTCATTAAAAAAAATCACTTTCATATTTCAAACATGTGACTTGTGAAAAAAAAACCTTACTTTAAAATCAGTTCTTGAAAAAGAACGACAGACAGGTAAAAATTTTGCATATAAAAAAGCCAATTGCTATTGAAAAAACAGGAGCTACAGTAGAATTCATTGCTCTCTTTTTTTTTCTCTAAATAGTGGCGCATTAAAATGAGAGTCCATTAAATTTACATAAGCATATATTTTTTTTCTTGTGTGTTGATTTTTGTCAATGTTAACAGTTTGTGATGCCATTGAAAAACTTATTTTCAATGGTGAAAAAGCATACAAAACAAAGGGAATCGTTTTTCTTTATTTAATGTTGCAAGTATAGATAACATAAAATCTATTACAATAAAATGTTTTTATGGTTTCTGCAAGCAGCTCTTATGCATTATAGACTCAAAAACAAAGACTCTTAATTACCCTATAAATGAAATAGTTTGATTTTGTTGATGAGAAAAGTTTTTATAAGCATCATGGCAAGATCTTTTATAAAAATAATCTGTAATTTTCGAGTTACTTTTTTGTTAAAGTATAATCTTTGAGGAAAATTTTTCTTCATCGTACGACTATAGCTTGAAACTGATTTCGTTCATGCAATATCTGCCTTATGAGAGATGTATTAGTTATAGATCTAAATAGAGCTCTCACCAACAGAAAAAACCTAGTTCCGTACACTTTCGTACTTCTCGACAGACATATGCTCCTATATAGTTTTATAAATTTCTTTATTTAAAAAAATAATGAAAGTAGAACTTGCAGTAGAAGAAAAACTAGCAGACATTTTTTTGCTATTATGTGTTTTTTTTTGTACTAAGATATTCGAAGAGAAAAACATCATGTGATTTCTCTTTCTCATAATAGCGAACAGAAAACAAACGTAAAAAGACAACTGGTACTTATTTTAACTATGATGAAAATAAAAGANTTCTTGTCAGTTTTGTAAAATATGATGTAAAAGAATTGTTAGAATATAGGGGTAAATACGTGGACTCTTACGCTTCTACTAGAATCCGTCGGATTCGTTCTGGACTCAGGTTCGAAAGCTTTGGACTCGATCGATCCTTGTCATATATTTTCTCTCTCCCTTGCGATAATCAATGAAATACGAACATCAAACGCATATCAATAACGTCTTGTTATAGAAAATAAACTACTATGCATTTCAAAAGATAATGTGCCCCACTGTTTTTTTCAATAATTTTTTATATGAGCATCATAGAGACCCATGATCAATTTCATTGGACAACAATTGGTCAGTAAGGTAAGTTCTTGATGAAGATTTTAGAAAACGATATTCCCAAACTCTTGTTCTTTCGATTTACGTAAGAGCAGCATTCCTGGCTTGCTCTGTTCGAAACATAGAAAACTTTACTTGAGATCCTCGACTTCAGCAGATCAGTTCGAACCTTAAAACAAATATCACCATTCGAATCATCATGATGAATTACTTCTGCTTAGTTGCTTTTCTGGATGATCTTAGGTCAATTCACCAAAATCAAAGATTTCAGAAAATTTTTTATAGCTTTCGAACGGGACAAGAATGTCGCACTTATATAAACAGAAAGAACAATTGCTTCTGAATATTGTTTTCGAATATCTCCGCCAAGAACTCATTTGATTGGTCAATGGGTGACCAATCAAAATTTCGATGCCTTACAATGATCCCAGGTCTTATCGTTTGAATGGTGAAAACCACAAGTCTTTATGATGTTCCTATGAAAAGATATCGGGAAAATAGTGAAGAATCCTGTATTTTGAAATGGATAGTAGTCCTTTTTTTTTTTTTTTTACAATTCTTGATGTTTTGCACGGCCAGATATGTTGAAGAAATGTGTCTCAAGATGAAAGAGTAAAGCAATAACACATACATCATGTTTCACAATTGAAAATAAGACTTTAACTTGAGAATGTAAATGTAGTTTTTTTCTTCATCAATACACTTAGTCATACAACAAAATTAAAGTAAATAATATTCTTCTACTATCAAATTTTTCTGAATAAATTGTAACATATTCTTTTAACTAAATAATAAAAACTTTTTAGGACTTACCAAATTTCGAACGTATTCGTAATGAACTAAGTCGAACATTAGATAAACTTGCAATGGAACGAATAAATAATCCATATTCAAGCGTTACATCTATACGTTCATCAACTGGTAAATTTGTAAAATTTGAAGAAGATTCTCAACGACAACAACCAACAAGTTCAATAAAAAGACCTTCGACAATACCAACAACAGTTCAACCTAAACCTAAATATGATAATAATTATAAATCAACAAAATTTGCTTCTGATGATGATGAAAAAACAAATACATATGACAGTGATGATGACTATGATCAACCAACTAAATCTGGATTTACTAATGATATTCAACCATCACCTAGAAAAAACGTTCCATCAACCGGTGTAAGTGCATTAGTTTCAGGAAATATAAAACCAGTGACAACAAATAACACAAAAACAATTTCAGCACTTGTTAGACCAAAATCAACAATTAATGAAAATGAAACTGAAAGGTAAATAGATAAAAAAAAAAACAGACATTCTAAAATGCCCAAATCTATTGAATTTGATTATTTTAATAGTGATGAAGAAAGTCAACCAATACCTAACGTAGCAACAAAAACACAAGTTCTTGATAAAAAATTAAATGAAATAAGTTCAAAAGGACAAAAACCAACTATAAATGCTATTGCACAAGGTTTTCAACCATCTCATAAAACACTTTCTACTAAAGTAAGGTTTTGAAAATACAAAATTAAAGTAGAAGTTTTTATGACTTTTTAAAAGAGAATTTTCGTTTCCTCAAAAATTTAACATGAAACACTGAATCTATAGAACTCTCATTTACAAATGAGTTTCATAAATTCAGTTTTTCACATGATATACGAAATAAACAATATCGAAATTTAAAAGAAATTCAAAATTTTCTTCTAAACAAACATTTCAGAAAATTCAAATCGGACATATTCTTGATCAGCTCGTCACACTATCTTGTCTTATATAAAGAAAAACAAACTTCTACTTTAATTTTGTTTTTCCGGCATCGTAAATTAATTAATTAATAAATCTCTCTTTTATTTTAAATTATATAGAATAACAAGGCTGATGATGATGATGATAGTAGTGATAGTTCAATAACTTCCATTCACGATACAAATCCTTACCGAAAACCATCTGTTGGTACTCTTCCACAAAATTCGTATGTCATTCTTTTTTTAATGATTGTAAATTTAAAAAAAAATTTCAATTTCATTAGAGGTCGACAATCACTGACCCATAATCAAAATTTATCATCCGGTGATGTTTCTCAATTTACTTATGATTCGTAAGTAATTATTCTTTGTTTTTCTTATATGAAATATTCTTTGTCTATTAGAATATGGAAATCACCAGCTGGTAAAGGTTAGTTTGTATTAAACCTTTGAAAATCGAATAAAACTAAAAAGATTTTCATTCCATAGGTCCTGATCTTCGGCGACCACCAACAGCTGATTCAGCTAAAACTTCAAATATGGATTCTGATGATGATCTTGAAGGAGAAGATTCGAATTAAAATAATTGTTTTTCTTTTTTATATATCTATTTGTCTGTTTGTATGTGCTGAACAATATCTGGTTAAATTATTTGGGTAGCTTTTGTAGTGCTTTTTTCTTTACAAATATTTTTAATTTATATGCTTAAGATTATTCATGTTTTCCGTTCACAGATGCTTCATTTTTCTTTTATATTGATATAAAGAAGAAATTTAGACAAGAATATAAACCAATCAAATAAGTATTGGCAATTTTCTAGATCATATATAGAATTAGCTGAATGTTTTTCAACCGAACTAGATCAGTCGATTGAAATTCTTGATATAATCAGCATAAGACAAGTGATCTGTTTAATATACATAAGTGATCATCACTATGATGATTCTAGCACTTACAGTATAGATGATACTGATGATTAATGACTTATATTTATATAAATATCTTAAAATTCTTTTCGATTGATCTATTTATATACAAACATATTTGCAATGAAAATATCAAAAAAATCAAGGTTAACGAGAGAACTTCCCGAAGATAGTGAATCATTATCATCAAAATAAATTCAGTGTATGATTTTTAATGACATGTAGAAAAAAAAATCCGATGGTTAATAAATCATCTCACAAAGTTGAAGATGACAAAAAACTTACAGAAGAAAATATTTGTTAACTGATTAGATTTTGAAAAAAAATGATGAGTAACTTTTAATAAAATCTTTATGTCTCTTGAACGCAAATAATTATCGGTTTCTATCTTTCATAGATCGATAGAGGCAAAATTAGACTATTTGCCTATTAAATTATAGTTCGGAAAGTATATTATTTTCAGAAGCGAATGAAGCTTACATTCAGAACTCATGAATGTATGTATTCAATGAGAAAAACGAACAGAATTTTTCATCGATTTTGTAAAAAGATCGAGTAACATCAACTCTAGATAACAAGCAACAAATTTCGAGTTACTTTTCTTTTTATTTTAAAGTTATACGAAAAATGTCCACCGCCATTAATAACTATCGTCTATCGTCTATTTTGGATTTAAGATTTTAAACCTGTTTGAAAAAAAAACAGAATTTTATCGAAGAGACTATTTTACCAAAATTTCGAAATAAATTTTTTAAATTCAATTGTAATTGTCAAGTCTTTTTTGGCTGAGAGAAATGAGAGTATCTTACTTTTGAACAGTTTTGATAATTTCTGGAAAACTATTTCGTTCCTCTTCCATCTTGAAAGCCAAATCCATTTTGTCTTCATTAAGACATTCAAACATGACTAATACCTTGAAATTATTGACATCAAATGGAACATTACAGATATCTTTTACACGTATCTTTAAGAATTCCTAGCAATCATATTTCCATCTCTTTCAATGATTCGCCACCAATGCCGGCGATTAAATTCAATGATCTGTCATAGTAATTACCTCAAAAAGATCTATGACAAGAATCGAAACTAGAAACAATAAATAAACTAACAAATATATCCATGCATATGTATAAAGATTCATGCATACAGCATCTATCTGCCACAAAGATTGTAGAGTTTCGTTTTGAAAACTTGATCAAATCGTTGTGCCAGATATACAGGATTTGATATATCTCTATTTTCGAAGGAGATTATCAAATTCATAAGATGAGAATAGATGGCGTCACGTACTCATGTATTCCTGCAACAGTTAAAACAAAAAGAATTGAAAATGATGTTGTAAAATTGAATCAGTTTAAAACAAAATTTCAAAGATTTCTCCAGTGATTCTTATTAAGTAATTATTCTTGATCATTGTTAGTCGTATCTGAACTGTATACAAGTTATTTATTCAATACATAAATGAATATTAAATTGAATAAATGCTAAAACTACCATTTTTATCTATAGATGTTTTTAAAGAGAAAAAGATTTCAAAACTAAATTGAATTTTACAAAAAAAAAGAGAGTTCTTCTTATCTGATCCGACAAAGAAATTTGTATTTATTGAAAGTTATTTTAATGCATTAAGAAAATCGTATTTTCAAATAGATTTGAAGCTTCAAATCTAAAATAAACAATAATCATCAACTTGTATCATCTTTGTTGTAGGAAAAAAAAAGACAAGTTCTTGATTCTTCATGAAACTTTCTGGAAATCATATTCAATTAGAAATGAGTCTATGTTATCATTGAGATTTTTATCTTGTAAATCAAATATTCTTTATAATAAATTAGCTCTAAATAAATGTACAATGATGTAAACGTATGAGTAAATAAATAAATGGGGGTGGGTGTGAGTGTGCCCTATAGACCTGCGGAACAAACTTTTCTATGTCCCGAATCCCGTTTGTCCCGTACACGGAAAAAAACTAAAGATATGGTTTTGTTCAATGCAGTACGCGTCTTCTATATACACTTAATCGAAACAATTTATTCATATCTATGTTTATGAGAGGTTTT